>JZKD02S0174139.1:202048-217096 GCA_000966675.3 Picea glauca | reverse complement strand
CTCAATATATAGGAGAAGATTGATTAGTTACTTGGATAGGGAATGATCCCAAGATATCTGGAAAGTCAGTATTTTTCCAACCATTCGAACTCCAGCTCACCCTTCTAGAAGATTCTTTCTAGAAGGATCGAGAACTTATTCATTTTCCTCCTTTAGAAACATGTCTGCACCCTAACCATTAACACAGTGCAGAAAATCCGCAGTCAAGATGAATGCAGCATGCGGAAATTAAGGATTCCCGCAGGAGAGTATATATGCAGCCTGCGAACTATTTTCAAAATATGATTTTTGAGAAAATGACAAGTGTAACCTTCTTCAGGAAAATGTTCTTAATGAAGAGTTTGATCTTCCATCATCATGACATAATCATATTATCATCTCGATAACCAAAAATGTGGATAACACTTAGTCCTTCAAAGTCACATTAGAATCATTGTTTGAACTGTTTTCATCCTTCTAATTGATATGCCCTTTGCGCTTACATCTTACTTGTCATTTTGCAGCTATCAAAACTTTCGAACTGTACTTATTGGACATTTTTTGATTGATTATGTGACTTGGTTTCATTAGGTTTGTGATGCTTTTGATTTACATGTTTTTATTTGGCCTACTTAACCATTGGTTTCACAACAATGCATAGGCATTATGGTTAAATATTTCACATATATCTTTGATATGATACCTATGTTTGTGTGTAGAAAACTATTCGCACCTTGGTAAAAATTTTGATATAAGCGATTACAATACATTGGCGCATGGTTAATTATTTGGTTTTGGTTTCTAATTGAATATTTTATGGTTTGAAACTATGGCATAATGTTTTGATTGCACGTGTTTTTTATACACTTACCATCGTTCCATTGGTTGAGAAAATGACATGAGTTTTAAACTATGCTATAGTGGGTATAACAGCTATGAACGCCGGCGGTGGTACTATTGACCATAATTATTATGCATGGCAGAGATAACTCCCTTACCCTCGCACAGTTTGGCATTAATGCCTGCCACCTTACCAGGTTACCCCTGTTGATTCTTGGGAAAATCTCAGAGTTTTGATTCCTGTGTATACCTTGTCCAAACCCTACCCACACCCCTGTCCACTGTATGTTCTCTCTTGGCTCCTGAAGGGTGAATTGAACCCCCATGGTGTTCAGAGTCGGTGTTGGTTTCATTTTTTCCAGAGAAGATTGTTTAAAATTGCCCCCGTAATTGCCCCCAGAGTCACAGTTTTGCATGAGGCATGCTGGGCAAACGGTTTTGAATTAGGAAAAATAGTTGAAAACCCAGAACCGTTTTTAGCCCCTTTACCTTCATTGAGAGCGGTTTCCTCAGAAAGTGAGTTACTACAGAGATCTATCTCTTGTTCTACAGGTCAATGTTCAGTGGCTGGAACATGTGTTTTGGGTCTGTGTGCATTTTCCAGAATGCTTATGATTTCTCCAGACCTAGATCTCAGAACATCTCTCACTTGATCTACCTTGTCCAGCCTTATGCCTCTTGCCCTCTATCAAACAGTTGATCAATTCAAAAGGTATTCCACCAGTCTGCCAGAAAATTTTTTACATCTACAGGACATGTGGTTTTTAAAAGAAGAAAAACGTGTAAGCAGCTACAACCATCATTCGATTTGATTTCGCAATAGATGGTAGGATGTTGTTTATTTTTAGCATGATTCGGCCTCTCTTAAATAAGCATAAACAATTTTGTTTTCTCAGAAATAGTTTTGGTTGGATTTCAAAAACGACTCTGTTAGTTTTGATTTCAAAAATGATTCTGTTCAGTTTTAGATTGACATATTGTATCATTCTGTTAAATTCGTATGAGGAGATTCGGGTAATAGTTGTTTCTAAATGAACTCAAGAAAAGATTTCGTGAATGATCTTGTTTGCCCAGTTTGCTAAAAACAAACGATCAGATAATTCTTATGAACCCTGAGTGATTTCATTACGATTTCGTTTATAGACAGCTACGCACCATTGTTGGTTTAGTTTGCTCATGGAATGATTTGCTTGTTATATCAATACAGTTATAACAATTTGAACATGATTCTGTTTAGATTCGATTGTGTTACCTTTTGATGAGACGACATAACAATTGCACAAAACTTGTTTTAATTGTATTGATTGCATTGGATTTTAAAACGATTTTGCTGATAGCTGAAGCAACAGAAGTGGTTGGTGTTGATTTCAATTGGTGAAAAAACAATTTCATTACTTTTCAATTATCCAAAACAATGTTGTATACTCTAATTAGTGAAAACAAATTAAATAGAGCATATCTATCTCTGTTATTATTTGACTCTTTCAATTATGCTTTCTGTCTTTTCAAAATTGGCAAATAGATTTGGCTACTTCTAACATGAGAGATTTGCTTTGTGTTGATTTAGTACTCAAATATTTGTTTTAATAATTTGAATATATTTCTGTTAGTTTTAATAGATTTAAAACAAGTCTGTTCTCAAATTAGACCAGCTACAAAATCAGAGCATTCTGTAGCTAGTCTACATGATTAGATTTTTACCATTTTATTAATAAAACATCCCTCTAACTTATCCATTTCTGACCTGTTTCAGGTGAATTCGAATTGCATGGGATAGGATGGACAGTCTAGAGGATATTTGGATGTTTTAGTTTCATTTTGGTTTCTTAGTTTAGACAACTTTGGGATATCTTCCCAGATTTCATCTAAACAGTTTATAACTTCCACAGGGAGGTTTTACCCTGTGGAAAACCTTTAAATACTTCTTATTTTTTGTAATAAGGGCATCCTCATTTGTGGGAGAACAAGGATATGGAGTTTTAATACAAACTGAGGCAGAATTTGGTGTTTTGTTATAGCTTTAGCTTCTCATCATATCAATATTTTGTTTCATGTTGTGTATATCAATTTGTAATTGGTTAATGACTACTTTAGCTATCTTAATCATGTGCAAATGAAATAATTTAAACATTGTTATCCATATCTGTTTTCTTCTAAGTATTTAAAGAACATAGCAATTGTTGATTCAGTTTGTGAATGACAGATTTCTCTTCTTCATAAGTTGAATTAGTAAATATAAGTTTTTGCATAACAGGTTTCCCTTATTGCAGAGATTTATAAATCATAAGATGGTTATGATTTTTTATGTCTTGTTTGTCCTGTAAACCAACTCAAAGAGCAGCACAACCTATCGTTTACGAGAAGCTTATGGACTAATCGGTGCGAGTTTCCTTCCTCCGACCAGCTTCGAGGTCATCATACACAGGACAAATTTGGAGCGTTTCCAGGTCAGTTTGTCATTTGTTTGTTTAGTATATTATTAGTAGTTTAGTTTAGATATAAATGTAGTTAGATATATATGTAGAATTAGTATATTAGATTGTTTAATTTCAGTAAGTTTTATTTCTTGTTTATAAAATTACAAAATCAAAAAAAGAAATACCTTTCTCTGTCTTAGGGAAGATTGCAAATGAGTTTTCCAGGTTTTATTTAAATCTGTATTTTGTAGATATTGTATATTTGTGAATAAGTTATATTTCAATTAGTAGTTAGTAGTTAGTATAGTATAAGTTAGTAGTTTGTATATATAGTTAGTTAGTTTAGTTTGTTTTATTTAGTTTTATGTTAGTTTAGTTTATTTTATTTGTTTTAGTTAGATTAGTTAGTATAGATTAGTTTTCTCTTTGGTTTTCCTAGGACCTTAGATCAGCTAATAGAGCTGCTAAACCCGTTAGGGTGGTTCATTCCAAACGGCTTGGGTTATTAGACAACCCCGGACCGGTTCCACTCTCTCAGTTGACGGACAATCAATTTGGCCCGTCAACAGGTGTGCAGTTGAATTCATCCACAATGAGTGTGTTGATGAAGGCTCAGTTAGGTTAACACTTGTTCTCATTCATCCAGGAGGGGATTTTGGTTGTTAACTCCATGGAAGGAGTGCGTAGGCCAGAAAAGAATTCTCAGTTGTAAAACTAAGCAAAGGAAGATCAAGGACTGTTGCTGCAGGAGTGGCACAGAGTCTGAAGTATTCAACGCTTGAGGTGGTTGAATATCAAGCGCAAGGGGTGTGCACAGGTTTCTCTGAAGAATCAGAGTTGAAAATCTCAGGAGGTATATTTCCTTCGTGATACCATGGAAGAGAGCCCAAGAGGTGGTTCGAGGAAAGTTAGAGCAGGAGGTTCTAGTGCAAGTGTCCGAGGATAGGCTCTGAGAGAGAACAATTAGTTTTCTCAAGAAATCTTTGAGGAAGGAGAAGTCGATGACCAGGGTTCGCCGAGGAACCTTGAGAAATCCCGTAAGCCATTAGATCTCGAGGAGATGCACACGGTTTAAGCCTTAGCGTGCAGGGAAGGAGCTAGATCTCATCGGGACTCAACTCATAGGAGAATCGGAGTCTCCAGGGACATAGAACTCTCGCAGGGAGAAATCACGACCCGAGATTTCCTGAAAGGATTATATCCGTAGATCCTAGACTAGCCACGTGTCAGAAATCCTGGAGATTTGGAGTTCGGCATTCGGGATTTTCCCATACAAAGGAAACACTACAATTGAAATCGCGATCTCGCGATACCCGATAGCGTGACGAGGAGGGGGTGACATGGAGGAGAGTGCCTACACGTGCATCGGGGTTCATTATTTCGGAGTTCTCGGTGAAGAGAGACTCACGACTGGAGAAGTTGCGATATCCTGAACGCGATAACCTCGCAGCCACCGTGTGTAGTGGAGGACAGGTGTCGGAAGGCCAAGCCTTGCCATGAATCGATTCCAGGTGGCATCGGAAGTCAAGGATTGAAGATCCCAAAGGCGTGAGTTCTACGTAGTTCGAACTCATGAATTCCAAAATTCCGATAAGGAATAAGGGCCGTAGTTTCGTGGATTGGCAGGTGGCATGGGAAGGAACAAGCCGGTGGGAGCTAAGGAAGGTAAAGAGAACCATAGGGGATAGGAAGTCGGGGATCCGTGAGAGCAGTGGATCACGACATCGTGAGTACCGATTTCCTGATGAAGTAATTCTCGATAAGGACAAGGATAGTATCGGCATTGAACCCCATTGGGTTTCAGAGACTTGTAAACCTGGATCCGTGTCTGTGAGAGTCGCGACTACGCAAAGACAAATTTCATGATTTCAAGGAGGGAGGGCATATAGAGCATCTGTGGGTATTGAGAACTCCCGATAAGGGGTTGAAGAGCATTTTAAATCTTCGAGCCAGTGTAGAAGAAGATCCTGGTGGGAGCGGATGTGCCGGTGGTGGGTGCTGTGTCAAGTGGTATCAGAGCGGGATTAACTCTTTGTTTTCTGCGACAGAGAGAAAAGAAGAATTCGTCATGCCGCCCATAAGGGAAAGACAATTTCCAGATCCAGAGGACAGGGATGCACAAAGACGAGGAAGACAGGTACAGAATCCAAATATGGAAAGGCAAATACGTGATCTCAGAGCGAGATTGGAAGACATGGAAGAAGCATAGAGATGCACAACAAATGCGGGAGATCTGAGTGACTCCGAAGGCAAAGTGGAAGCCGAACAACAAGGAGAAGTTGCAGCCGAAGATGCAATCAATGAGCGATTGATTAAAGCTATCGCCCGGATGAGTTCAAAGACAAAAATGGACATTCCAGTCTATGAAGGAAGTCTGGATGCAGAAGAGCTTCTAGATTGGATTAGAGCTCTTGACACCTACTTCGATTATGAAGATATCGAAGAGGATAAAAAGGTCAGGCATGCTGTCACCAAATTGAAGGGACACACAGCAATATGGTGGGATGAGCTTCAAGCAGATAGATGCTGCAAAGGTAAGCAAAAGATCAAAAGCTGGGATCGAATGATTACGAAGATGAAGGAAAAATTCATCCCAAGGGATTATCAAATCACACTGTTCAGGAGAATGCAGAACCTGAGACAGAAGCTGATGATGGTGAAGGAGTATACCGAAGAATTCTACAAGCTCAATATTAGAGCAGGTCATTGGGAGAGCGATGATGAAAAAGTTTCCAGGGATATGAATGGCTTAAGATACGATATCGAGGATGAGATGAGTATGAAAACCATCAGAACAGTGGAGGATGCATATTAGATGGCGTTGAAGGCGGAAGAAAAGTTAAGTCGTAAGCCAGCACAGCGAGGCAGAGGTAAGAGCCAGCCGAAAGGTAAATCAGTTTCCCAAGACAGGTTCCAGAAATCTAAGGATGACTGGAAGAAGCCTCAGACGAGAAATGAAAGAGGTGGAAGTTCACAGCAAGGCTAGCATGCTGAACAAGGAATGCAACAGGCAGAACAGAGCTGAGGATACGCTGATAATAATACTTTTCCTCGTACCAGAGGTAGAGGAAGAGGTAGAGGAGGAATCATCACATGCTACACATGTGGGAAGAATGGACACAAGGCAGTTGATTGTCCAGATAGGAAGAAGGATGGAGGAGAAGATCACATCGCCGAGGCACAAAGGCGAGCTGCTGAAGCAGAAGACACAGAAGACACAGAAGACGAAAGGTCGTTGATGATGCGTAAGGTTCTCTTAACACCCAAGAAGGAGGTAGAGGACACAACTCAGAGAAGTAGACTGTTTAGAACCACATGCAAGACCAAAGACATGAAATGTAAGGTCATTGTGGACAGTGGAAGCACCGACAATATCATTTCAACCGAGATGGTGGAAAAGTTAGAGCTGGAGACAACTGATCACCCGAGTCCATACAAAGTCTCATGGCTATAGAAGGGACATCAGGTAAGTGTCACTAAACAATGCTTAGTGGACATCAAGATAGGAGGATATAATGATAAAATAGTTTGTGATGTTATTCCTATGGATGTATGTCATTTATTGCTAGGCAGACCATGGCAATATGATAGGAACATAGGTCATGATGGGAAGATGAATACGTACACTTTAGAGAAGAATGGAAGAACACACATGTTATTTCTGATAAAAGATAAGGAGGTGAAACCGGAAGTGAACAACATGATACTTCTCATGAGTGGGAAGGAACTTCTGGCAGAAGTAAAGAAGAAGGAAGATCCACAATTCTTTGTGGTCAGGAAACCGAAAGTTGTTTTGACCAGCACAAGAGTGGATGATTTGCCGGAAGAAATTTAGGAACTGTTGGAAGAGTTCGTTGATATAGTGGTGGATGAATTACCTCATTCGTTGCCACCGATGAGGAGCATGAGTCATCATATAGACCTCATACCAGGAGCCAGTTTTCCAAACAAAGCTGCGTACAGGTTGACGCTGCAAGAGAACGAAGAGGTCAAAAGGAAGGTACAGGAATTGATGGATAAAGGACTGATCAGAGAAAGTTTAAGTTTGTGTGCCTTTCCAACGGTACTGAGTCCAAAGAAATATGGAGGTTGGAGAATGTGCACTGATTCCAGAGCCATTAACAAGATAACCATCAGGTACAGGTTTCCATTACCATGGATGGATGACTTGATGGACTGTTTAAGTGGAGCATTTTTTTTTTCAAAGGTCGATTTGAAACGCGGATACCATCAGATTTGCATGAGGGAAGGCGATGAGTGGAAGACAGCCTTCAAAACCAATGAAGGGTTGTACAAATGACCAGTCATGTTGTTTGGCTTGACGAATGCACTGAGTACATTCATGAGGCTGATGAATGAAGTGCTGAAGGAATTCATTGGTAAGTTTGTCATTGTTTATCTGGATGACAAATTGACTTTCAGTAAAACAAAGGAAGAACATCTGAAGCATTTAGCTGCAGTAATGAGGAAGCTACAACAAGATAATTTGTTGATCAACATGAGAAAATCTTCATTTATGAAGACAAAACTCATTTACTTGGGGTTTGTCATATCGACAAATGAATTGAAGATGGATCCAAGTAAAGTGGAGGTAATTAAAAATTGGCCATCACCGAGAAATGTTTTCGAGGTGAGAAGTTTTCATGGTTTGGCTAGTTTCTACAGGAAATTCATTAGGAATTTCAGTGGAATTAGCGTACCAATGATGGACACAGTCAAGAAAAGACATAAATATTTTCATTGGACTGAAGAGGCAGAAAAGAGCTTCAATCTGTTGAAGAGAAAAATCACTGAACAACCGGTTTTGGTGTTGCCAGATTTTGAGAAGGTGTTCCAAGTGAAATGTGATGCAAGTGGCTTTGCCATAGGAGCAGTCTTGAGCCAGGAGGACATACCAATTGCATATTTCAGCAAGAAGCTGGATGAGGCAAAGGTGAAGTATTCCACGTATGATAAAGAATTTTATGCTATCATACAGACGTTGAAGAAGTGGAGGCATTATTTGATTCCGAAAGAATTTGTTCTGTATAGTGATAATCATGCATTACAGTTTGTGATGCAACAGGAGAAGTTGAATCAGAAACATGCTAAATGGGTAGAGTATATGTAGGATTTTACATTTGTAATTAAACACATTTCAGGTACTGCTAACAAAGTGGTTGATGCTTTGAGCAGGAAGTGTTTGTTGCTGCAGGAGTTTCGAGTCAAGACATTGGGGTTTGAAGATCTTAGGGACATGTATGCAGGTGATGAAGATTTTGCAGAGGCATACGAGGCAACTGAGAATCCAGTTCTCAGAGACAGAAGCTCATGGATAAATTACATGATCCAAAATGGACTGTTGTTCAGAGGAAATCAATTATGCATTCTGAATTTCTCCATGAGGGAGAATCTGCTAAAAGAAAAGCACAGTGGTGGATTAGCATGGAATTTTGGCCACGACAAAACATTTGCAAAGTTGAGCGAAGTGTACTTTTGGCCAGGAATGTGGTCGGAAGTCAAAAAGTTTGTTGACAGGTGTAGAATTTGGCAGCATTCAAAGGGCAGAAAGAAAAATGCGGGGTTCTATCAATCATTACCCATACCTGAGAGGCCATGGGATGAAATCAACATGGATTTTGTATTAGGATTGCCTAGGACACAAAGAGGACATGATTTGATCTTTGTGGTGGTTGACAGGTTTTCCAAAATGGCACATTTTATTCCATGCCAGAAGACCAGTGATGCGACACATATCGCAAATTTGTTTTTCAAGGAGATCGTTAGACTTCATGGTTTACCCAAAAGCATAGTATTGGAAAGGGATACAAAATTCATTGGACATTTCTGGAGGACACTCTGGAAGAAGATGGGAACTAACTTAATGTTTAGTTCTGCCTATCATCCTCAGACGGATGGGCAAACAGAGGTGGTAAATAGAAGTCTGGGAGATTTATTAAGAAGCTTGGTGACAGAACACCACAGCAGCTGGGACAATGTGTTTCCATAGGCAGAGTTTGCATACAATGACTCAGTGAACAGAAGCACATGAAAAAGTCCATTTGAGGTTGTATATGGAAGGTAGCCAAGAGGAATATCTGAGATGAGGGATTCAGAGAAGATAATGACAAAGAGCGCAAGCGCTGAAGAGTTCACAGAGATGATGGAAGAACTTCACAGCAGAGTGAAGAAGCGATTGCTGGAATCAAACCAGGAATATAAGCACAGAGCGGATCAGCATCGGAGACAACTTCAGTTTGAAGTTGGTGATCTAGTTCTGGCACATCTGAGGAAGGAAAGGTTCCCAAGGGGAGCATACAACAAGTTGAAGATGAAGAAAATTGGGCCATGCAGAGTCAAAAAATCATTTCACTTTGTGACTGGCTTAGAGCAGAAGGTAGAAGAACCCCTAGAACGTCAAGTGATGAAGCTTGTTGAAGTTATTCAGCAACTTCAACAGAGATTTGTGGAGTTAGAGCTCCAGGCCATCCCAAGTACCCCGAAAGAAGAGCACAACTAGAGAGAAATAACCGTTCGGAGTACAGTAGAAAGGATTAAAGCACTCATCGAAGAATGAAAGTAATTAAGTGATGCAGGAGCATCACCAACTCAGCAAGCGAGCCAACACACCAAACGAAGATCAGCTGGATAAACAAGCCCAAATTTTTGAAAAGTGCTTTGGGATTGTAGCACAAGTCTTTAATGAATCCTTTATGAAGGAGTGCCTTTTGTATATTGTATTAGACCTCGAGCCATATTCTCTTGTCTGAAGTAGATAGGAGGCATTTAATAGATTTAATGCTGGTAGATAGATGTTTTAAGTCTAGATTTGATAGTTTAGAATCTGAGAGGGAAAACGGATATAGACACCCTCATTGTACCATTCTAACATTATCAAGCAGAATTCAGGAGAAAAGAGAAAGCAGAGGAAACTATGAAGAACACCCATGTACAGACTTTTGAATAAATAGAAGAAAGTTCTGGTTCAAATTCATGGCTGGTGTTGTTTCTCTGTGTAGATTGTTTATGTGCTCATGAATGTTTGTTCTTTGGTATGCATTTTCTTTGTACATGATGTGCATGTGTTTTTAGGTTTCAAAATAAAGTCAAATAAGGGAGAGAATAAGTTTTAATTGTTTCTCTATCTGAGCCAGGAGATTCCTGCAAGGTGTGCAGTTCAATTCATACGCAATGAGTGCGTTGATGAAGGCTTAGTTAGGTTAACACTTGTTCTCATTCATCCAGGAGGGGATTATGGTTGTTAACTCCGTGCAAGGAGTGCGCAGGGTGGAAAAGAAGTCTCAGTTGTAAAACTAAGCAAAGGAATATCAAGGATTACTACTGCAGGAGTGGCACAGAGTCTGAAGTATTCAACGCTTGAGGTGGTTGAATATCAAGCGCAAGGGGTGCGCACAGGTTTCTCTGAAGAATTAGAGTTGAAAAGCTTAGGAGGTATAGTTCCTTTGTGATACCATGGAAGAGAGCCCAGGAGGTGATTCAAGGAAAGTTCGAGCAGGAGGTGCTAGTGCAAGTGTCCGAGGATAGGCCCTGAGAGAGAACAATTAGTTTTCTCAAGAAATCTTCGAGGAAGGAGAAGTTGACGGCCAGGGTTCACCGAGGAACCTTGCGAAATCTCGTAAGCCATTAGATCTCGAGGAGATACGCACGGTTTAAGCCTTAGCAAGCAGGGAAGGAGCTAGAGCTCATCGGGACTCAACTCATCGGAGAATCAGAGTCTCTAGGGACATAGAATTCTCGCAGGGAGAAATCACGACCCGAGATTTTCTGAAAGCATTATAGCCTTATATCCCGGACTGGCCACGTGTCAGAAATCTCAGAGATTCAGAGTTCGACATTCGGGATTTTCCCATACAAAGGAAATGCTACAATTGAAATCGTGATCTCGTGATACCCAATAGCGCGACGAGGAGGGGGTGACATGGAGGAGAGTGCCCACACGTGCATCGGGGTTTGGTATTTCAGAGTTCTCGGTGACGAGAGACTCATGACTGGAGAAGTTGCGATATCCCGAACGCGATAACCTCGCAGCCACTGTGTGTAGTGGAAGACAGGTGTCGAAAGGCCAAGCCTTGTCGTGAATCGACGCCAGGTGGCATCGAAAGTCTGGGATCAGAGATCCCAAAGGCGTGAGTTCTATGCAGTTTGAACTTGTGAATTCTGAAATTTCAATAGGGAATAAGGGCCATAGTTTCGTGGATTGGCAGGTCACGTGGGAAGGAACAAGCCAATGGGAGCTAAGGAAGGTAACGAAAACCATTGGGGATCGGAAGTCGGGGATCCATGAGAGCAGTGGATCACGACATCGTGAGTACCGATTTCCCGATGAAGTAATTCCTGATAAGGACAAGGATAGTATTGGCGTTGAACCCCATCGGGTTTTGGAGACTTGTAAAACCCGGATCCATGTCTGTGAGACTCGCGACTACACAAAGCCAAATTTCCCGATTTAAAGGAGGGAGGTCATATAGAGCATCTGTGGGTATTGAGAACTCCCGATAAGGGGTTGAAGAGCATTTTAAGTCTTTGGGCCAGTGTAGAAGAAGATCCTAGTGGGAGCGGACGTGCCGGTGGTGCGTACTACGTCATTAAGTAGAAGAAGTGCACAGATACATGAGAACCTGATCGAGAACCTAGAACTACATAAATTGGAGTCACAACTCTAGGAAGCAAAGTACCAGGATGACAAGCTACAGGTGCAGCTAAAGGCCCTGTCAACTATAGAGAAAATGAAGCGATCCCATGAGCAGCGTGTCCCACAATAGTAGATTCACATGATTCAGAGAAACGTAATGGAGGTGACTTAGCAACTTCAACCATTGCAGGATAAAGTATGTCAGCTATTTTTAGAGATTGAGAACCAAGGAATAGAGATGGAATAGGTCGTGACTACAACAGAATAGTGCCTAGAGGGACCTGTCAGTAACGCACTCATTCAAGAGTTCGCTGAGCAAGAGGCAGTTGCAAAGAAGTAGCTCGAAGCAGCTCGAGCCAAATTCAACATGTTTGAAGCAGAATTGGTCAGAAATGAGTGACTCAGGATGAGTCACAGGTGAGTGTTGCGGGTCTCTTGGCCCTTGACCAAGTTTTGAGGAACACTTGGTCATAGTTGACCATTTCTGGGACTTCGATGCCCTATCGAAGGAAGTGCGCAAGATGAAGCACCAAACGAAGAAGAGATCACGGGATCTTGGCCGACTTTGGGTCCTTTTTGGGTTTTGGGGTTAATGTAACGGGAAAGGGATGTCGACCTATGGGTTTATGCACATTTAGGCCCACTTTTGTAATGTATAAATATGTAGCTAGGCGATGTAAGAAGAGCATTTTTGGTTTATCTATGTGGTTAACTTGCAGAGCTAATTGAAAGATATTGTAGAAGGCTTTGTGCTTTTGGCACAAGGAAGAAGGATCTAGCGAGCTGCATAGATCTTCTGTCCTATGCGAAGTAAGGATCACTGAAGCTCTGTGTTGTAACTGCATGACCGAGATAATAAATAAGAATACTTTTTGGATGTAGCCCCAGGGTGGGGGTGAACCATGGTAACTCTGTGTGTTGTGCTCTGTGCCTTGACCTGATGTGTTGTTTCTCTCTCTGTTGCTAAGTGGTTTGATGTGTTTAGGTAGATCTATTGATGCTTTGTGCTTATGTGATATGAATGCATGTTAGATCTGATATGTAAGATGCTTAGTGCTTGATCTACTGAATCTAATTTGTTGTATGTTGCTCAGTGATGGAGTTATCTTAGATCTAAGTATATACTGTGTCACTCTGTGTTATCTGCGAAGTGAGATAAGGTTTGATTTGAGGTGAGATATTAATGCTAAGTGTTGCGCTAAGTGTGTCTTCATAGATCTGTGTCCCAGCTAAGGTTGCATATGTCTGAGTCCTGCAACCACCCCTACCTCTACCTCGGGTGAGACTTCATCTGCTTCACAGGTGTTGCCAAAAGGGCCAATAGTTAGGGTTTTGTTGGTGCGCTCTTAAGCGTTGAACCTTGGGTCTGTCCCTATGCCAACAAGGGTTGACATCAATGAAATCCAACCTTAATCAACAATCTCCCCCTTTGAGATTGATGACAACACTTTGATGCAATACTGAAATCATATCACCCATGCTCCCTCTAGAACCATGCCTCTATTCTCTGCATCTGATTAATTTGCTCCCTCTGGAACCATTTCTCTGTCCTTTGCATCTGATAAATCTCTCCCCCTTTTTCATTAATGGAAAATGTATCTTTCCATCTGGGGCTGATCCCCCTGACTGAATTGTTCTCTTATGGTACTTCCTCATGTATAT
The DNA here is from genome assembly GCA_000966675.3 of Picea glauca. Classification (NCBI taxonomy): domain Eukaryota; kingdom Viridiplantae; phylum Streptophyta; class Pinopsida; order Pinales; family Pinaceae; genus Picea; species Picea glauca. Next base: position 203,566 of record JZKD02S0174139.1, on the reverse strand, counting down.
CTAAGACATATAATATAAGCATTAAAAAAGCATTCAAAAAGCATTCATTTTGGAGTAGAAATTACTCCAATTCTTCGGCGAAGATATTCAAAGGCTTCTCGTGGAAGTGGTTTTGTAAATATGTCTACCACTTGTTATTTTGTGCCCACATACTCAACTCCGATGTTCTTTTCTGCAACCCGTTCCCGTATAAAGTGATACTTGATTGGAATGTGCTTCGTCTTGGAGTGCATCACCGGGTTTTTTGAGATACTGATGGTGCTTGTATTATCACAATATATTGGAATGAACTCATCATACTCAACCTATATATTTGTCAAAGCTTGTTTCATCCAAAGAACCTATGTACAACATGTTGATGTTGCAATATACTCTGCCTCGGCTGTAGATAGAGATACTGATGATTTTTTCTTGCTTAGCCATGATACTAAACACTCACCCAAGTAGAACACTTCTCCACTGGTGCTTCATTAGTTATCAATACAACCTACCCAATCTGCATCTGTGTAGGAAATTAGTGATAGATCCTTTCCTTTTAGATACCATATCCCAAACTCTTCTGTTCCTTTGAGATATTTGAAAATCCTCTTTACTGCTAATACATGTGATTCCTTTGGTGCTGCTTGAAATCGTGCCACCTGTCCAACTGCCTACATTGCATTTGGTCTGGATGTTGTCACATATAGTTGGCTGCCAATAATTGACCTGTATTGCCTCTAATATATAGACTTCGAATCATCATCTTTGCTCAACTTACAACTGGTTTTCACGGGAGTGATAACTGGTTTGCAATCTTCCATTCCAAACCTCTTTATCATTTCTCCGATAAACTTTTTTTGAAAAATAAAAATTACTTGGTTGCTTTGACGTATCTGAAGTCACAGAAAGAAGGATAGTTATCCAAGTAACGACATTTCAAATTCATTCTGCATATCTTTTGCAAATTTCTGGCTTAACCTGTCATCATCACTACCAAAATAATATCATCAACAAAAACTTCAATTAATAAAATATTACCTTGAATTACCTTGATGTAGAGGTTGTTGTTTGCACTTCCTTTTCTAAAACCTGCCTGCTGCATATACTTATCCAGTCTGGAGTACCATGCTCTAGGATCCTGTTTTAGACCATACAAGGCCTTATTTAATTTACACACATAGTCTGTGTTCTCTGACAACTGAAATCCTTCTGGTTGTTCAATGTAGACTTCTTCTTCAAGTTCCCCATTTAGAAAAGATGATTTTACGTCCATCTGATATACTTTAACATTTTTGGAGCATGAATAAGCTAAAAACAAACAGATTGCTTCCATTCTGGCAACTGGGGCAAATGTCTCTTCAAAGTCGATTCCTTCAATCTGTGCATATCCTTTACATACCAATCTATCTTTGTTCCTTGTAACGTGCCCATCTTCATTCAATTTATTCCTGAAAACCCATTTTGTGTTGATCACATTCTTATTCTTTGGTCTTGGAACCAATTCCCAAGTGTCATTTTTCTCTATTTGATCCAATTCTT
>JZKD02S0174139.1:173472-188808 GCA_000966675.3 Picea glauca | reverse complement strand
CAATATAGTTTATTATCCTCCTTTTATTTCTTTACCTTATTAATTAATGAGTTAATTAATACTTAAATTAATCATTGACAATCATGAATAACTAATTAATAATAATTAATTAGTAAATGTTATTTTGAGAAATAATCATTGTATAGCTAATCTTTTAGGATAGTTAGATTATTAAATTAATTATAATTAATAATCCTATATGTCTATTTAAGAAGGGTCGTTACAATGCACCCAAAATGGATCTCGTATGCAAACGTTACTACCCTGGAAAGTTAATGTACTAACTTACCCCAACGGGGCCCACATGACTTTTGGCATTTCATCTCCTAGGGTTAGGTTTTTTGGATGTCTAGGATTTTGGCATTGATGTTTATTGTAAAAGTTCATTTAGAGCCTCATTGTACGTATTTTCTTGTGAATGAGAATAGACATCACATCTCTTCTCAAAGATAGGCTACAACCATTCTAGCAAGCTTGTTTCAGTCTGCATTTTATAGTTTCAACATATTTATTATTTAATAGAAGTCAATTTTTATTGTATCTCTGTTATTATTCATTGTGTCTCTATGTTAATATTATAAATATATTATTTCATTTCGTTCTACTCATAAATCCGGATCAATGGTATCAAGGTGGTCTGCTCCTTGTCATTTTTAAGTGCATGTTCCCAACGAGGTCAGGGTATAGAGAGTTGGATCTCGAGCTTGTTTCTCTTGAGAAAAGTTGCTCTCACATGCCCAATAAGCCTTCCATGGTAGGAATAAAAAAAGATGTCTGGAGAGGATATCCTTTCAAAATGTTGCTCGAGGAAGCCCTTGAGTGACAAAGGAATGAGATGATGGAAAAAATTTCGCAAATGCTTCGACGGCTGTCGACAAGCGACACATCTACCTCAAGAGGAGGCACCACCCCCTTCAAGGTACATATCAACTTTGATATTCCTATATTTTAAGTTCAAATAGATGCGAATATCATAGATAAATGTTTAAATCTTATATAATGGTATTTTTTTGTCAACAACGTTTTCAATAGAGAAAATATTATGTTTGTGCTCCTCAAGGCCATCTCCCATGTCAAAGATTGGTGGGATACTTTCTGTGAGAAAAATAAAATAGAAGGATCCACATTATTTGCAATTGCACCCACTTGGGGTTCCTTCAAGGATGTTATTAAGGAATAATACTATCCTGTTGGAAGTTAGGATGACTTGTATACAAGATGGACCACATTGTGGCAGGAAAGAGACCAAACAGTGCTAGAGTTTACCAATGTCTTCCATACCTTGCACACCAAGATGGGTATCAAATATTCTTAGTGACATCTGGTGCTCAAGTACTATAGTGGTATGCATAGATACATTCATACAAAAATATTGTTTTTGGTCATCTTGTCCTTGGGCGTGGCCTATCGATATGTCGTCAAAATCGAGCAAAATCTTAAACAAAAGATGTAGAAGTTTGGGCCTAGGAACCCCTCACAGCAGAAGCATGGCAAGGGAAAACCTAACCCGTAAAAAAAAGGAAAGAGAGAATATGGGAAGCCTCGGGACAACCAGTCTAAGCTGCAAGAAAAGAAGGACAATGGAAAGATGAAGAAAGACACAGAGAAGTGGTGTGACTTCCATAAGATCCCTTGGAATAACACTATTGATTTCCGCTCAAAGAAGTCATTGGTGGTTGAGGTGAAATCCTATGAAACAGATGCGGGTTATGAATCTGATTCAAAACCATAAAAGGGGAGATAGATCATTGACGCAGAACCCATTTCCACCTTTTCTGCCACTAATATCCATCCCGGTGAACTTGATGAGACAGATCAAGGAGAGTGTCTCTTTCATTCACAGATGTGGGTAAAAGGCACTCCATTGGAATTTATCGTTGATAGCAATAGCCAGAAGAACCTCATCTCAATGGAGGTTGTCAAGTGGTTGGTCCTACCAACAATGCTATGCCCACAACCCTACACCATTGGATGGCTCTGCCAAGGAAGAGATCTTCATTTCAACCAATAGTGTCACATGTCGTATGGCATCAAGCCTTTCAAAGATGAGGTATTGTGTGCTATTTCTCCCCTTGAAGTTTGTGATGTTATTTTAGGCCAAGCTTATTTATGAAGACGTCATGTTGTATATGAGTCTATGCCTCCAAATTTTATAATTACTTTGAACAAGAAATTGTATAGGATACCCGAGGCAATCCCACCTAGTGCTATTTCCTTGATCTCTTCCAAGAAATGCAGAACGATCATCTCTCAGACTTGGAAGTTTGTCTTCTTCGTTAGTCTCCTTAGAACGAGTGAAATATTGTAGCCACAACCAAGGCCTCTGCAATTGACCTGTTGATCTAGGTAGATATCAATGGCCACCCACCTTTTCTAGCTGGATCAAAACAACTTTCTGGTAATTTTGGTATTTTACTATTTTTAGCGGTTTTTCGGGTCCTGAACTTCTGGAGCCGTTGTGAGGCCCTAAACGATGTTTTTTTGGGTATGTTGTGATAAAAAAAAATTGTGCAACTATTGTAGTCCTCGGATAGATATTTCCAATGGGCTATTGTATGCCTAAAATGAATATCGTATGCAAATGTTACAACCCCAGGAAGTTGATGTACTAACTTACCCAAACGGGGCCCACATGACTTTTGGTGCTTCATCTCCTAGGGTTAGGTTTTTGGATGTCTAGGGTTTTGGGAATTCCTCTTTATTGTAAAAAGGCCTTCAGAGCCTCATTGTAAGGTTCTTCTTGTGAATGAGCACAATCGTCACATCTCTTCTTAGAGATAAGCCACTACCATTCCAGCAAGATTGTTTTCCACTTCATTTTACAGTTTTAGCTTATTTCCTTATTGAATAGAAAACTAGTTTTATTGTATCTCTATTATTCTGTGTTAAGCATTTATTAATAATCTATATTCATTTTGTTATGCTCATAAAATATGGATCAGTGGTATCAGAGCGGTCTTCTCCTTGTTGTCTTAATGCATGTCCCCAACGAGGTCGAAGTACAAAGAGTTGGGTCTCAAGCTTGTTTCTCTTGAGGACAAAAGCTCTCGCACGCCCAAGTAACCTCTCATGGAAGGAGAAAAGAAAGATGATGGGAGAGGAGATATTTTTAAACTATTGATTGAGGAATCCCTCACACAAAAGAGGAATGAGATGATGGATAGTTTCGTGCAAATCCTTCAGCGGCTACCAACATGCGACACATATTCTTCGAATAGAGGTGCTGCCCCTTTAAAGGTACAAATAAACTTCAATTTTACTATATTTGAAGGTCAGATAGACATAGATGTTGTAGACAAGTGGTTGAATCTACTAGAAGGGTATTTTTCTTTCCATAACTTTTCGAATAGAGAAAAGATTACTTTTTCTCTCCTCAAAGCCATTCCCCATGTCAATGATTGGTGGGAAACTTTCTATGAACAAAAGTAAACAGAGGAACCCTCATTATTTACAGTCATGGCCATCTAGGAATCCTTCATGGATGCCATTAAGGAACAATACTACCCTGTCAGAAGTTATGACGACTTGTATACCAAATGGACCACACTCGGTAAGAAAGAGACCAAGCAGTGCCAGATTTAAAAAATATCTTCCATACCTTGCGTACCAAGCTGGGTATCAAAGATTCAGAGCGACATCCGGTGCTCAAGTATTGAGATGCCTTGCATAGATACATACAAACTAAAATGGAATTTCTAGACATCTTATCTTTGGGCACGGCCTACCGATATGCCATCAAAATCGAGTGGAAGCTCAAACAAAAGACGTGACAATTTGGGTCGGGGAACCCCTCACAACAAAATCTAGGAAATGGAAGCCCCAACCCACAAATCAAAGGACAGCGGAAAGATGGATAGTATCAGGACAACCATTCCAAGTCGCAAGCAAAGAAGGATACCAGAAAGACAAAGAAAGATACCGGGAAGTGGTGCGACTTCCGTAAGAGCCCTTGGAATAACATTGTTGATTGTCGCTCAAAGAATTCGCTGGTGGCCTAAGTGAAAGCCTTTGAATCAGATGCAGGTTATGACTCTGATTCAAAACCAGGAAGGGGAATATTGATCATTGACATAGAACCCAATGCCACTGTTGCTACCACCAAGCTCCAACATAGTGAACCAGATGAGCCAGAAGAAGGAGAGTGCCTCTTCCATTCAGATATGTGGGTAAAATGCACCCCACTACACTTCATCATTGATAGAGGTATCCAGAAGAACCTCATCTAAATAGAGGTTGTCATGCGGTTGGCCCTGTCGACAACGTCGCACCCACAACCCAATACCATTGGATGGCTCCGCCAAGGAAGTGATCTTCGCGTCAGCCAACAGTATCGATTGTCGTACAAAATCAAGCCCTTCAAAGAAGAGGTATTGTGTGATGTTTCTCCTCTTGAAGTTTGTGATGTTCTTTTGGGCCAACCTTATCTTTGGAAACTTCATATTGTATATGAGTCTAGGCCTCGTAGTGTTATTATTACTCTAAACAGGAAATTGTATAGGATACCCGAGGTTGTCCCACCTAGTGTTGTTTCCTTGATCTCTGCTAAGAAATGCAGGAAGGTCAGCTCTCAGATGGGTAAGTTTGTCTTCTTCGTGATTCGCTCTCAAAATGAGTGAAAGATCACAGCCACATCCAAGGTCTCTGCGGCCAATCTCTCCACATAGAAAAAGAAAGTAGATAAGGTCGTGGAAGAATACTTAGATATCTTCTCCTCACCTACCGGGGTAACTCTGCACTACCAGGTCAAGCACCCCATCGATCTGACCCCCATTGCATCGTTGACCAATGGGCCAGTATATCACCACTCTCTGTTAGAGAATGAGGATATCAAGCGACAGATCCAAGAACTTCTCCACAAGGGGCACATTCTTCCCAACTCATCACCTTGCGGGAGCCTAATTGTGCTGGTACAGAAGAAAGATGGAACCTGGCGACTCTGCATTGATTACCAGGCTTTGAATAAAATCATAGTCAGAAACCGGTACCCAATTCCTTGAATCAATGACCTCCTTGATCAACTCATGGGGGAAAATACTTCAGTGAGATTGATCTAAAGTTTGGCTACCACCAAGTCCCGATAGAACAGACAAATGTATGGAAGACCGCCTTCAATTCAAAGGAAGGCCTTTTTGAATGGTTGGACATGCCCTTTGGTTTGAAAAATGCTCCAGCCACTTTCATGAGGATGATGGACAATATCCTGTGATCATTCACCAATACGTTTGTAATGGTGTATCTGGATGACATTCTCATTTACAAAAAGACTTGGGGTGAACACTTGTAGCATATTCAATAGGTTTTGCACACCCTGTGGCAGCACAATCTATACGCCAACTTAGAAAAATGCTCCTTCGACATGGACAGGGTCCATTACCTAGGCTACATCGTTGATCAACATGGCGTACATGTGGATCCAACCAATATCCAAGTCATCCGTGACTGGCCAACCCCAACCACACTCACTAAGATTTGAAGCTTCTTGGACCTTGCCAATTTCTACCACAGTTTCGTGTTGGGATTCTCCCATATTACAAGGGCCCTCAGCCAAATAACTAGGGGTGGTGGTAAGGATAAATTTGCATGAGGCCAGTCCCAACAATAAGCATTCGATGATTTGAAGCAGCGCTTGTGCTCAACTCCAGTACTTTCACTACTATACCTATAACATCCCTTTGAGATTGAGACAGATGCTTTAGACTATGATGTGGGTGTCATTCTCACTCAACACGACCACCATGTGGCCTATCATAGTGAGACACTATCAGATGTTGTACGTAAGTACCCTACTTATGAAAAAGAAATGTACTCTATTATGAAATCCTGCCGCCAGTGGAGACATTACATTCTTGGGAAGGAGACAATCATCCACATTGATCATAAGCCATTGAAGTTCATGCAGACACAAGGAAAATTCCAGAATGACCGCCATCAAAAGTGGTCCACATACTTGCAGCAATTCCACCTCAACATCAAGTATAAAATAGGAAGCACCAACTGCATCGTCGATTGCCTTAGTAGACCACCAGTTGCAACACTCACCACAGTGCTAGACTCTTGCGGCCATGAGACCTTCGGATGACCCCAACTCTATGAGATAGACCCAGACTTCACCACCACCTACCAAATGTTGGGTGCAAAGGTAGTTGTCCATAATTTCCATCTTCAGGATGGGTTGTTGTGTCGTCTGGGCCATATCTGTGTTCCATAAAGCAAGCAAGCGAAGTTGATATGGGAATCCCACTACAGTCGGGTGGTAGGACACTTCAGCATTGGAAAGATAGTGGTGATGCTACAAAAACATTTCTACTGGCCAAAAATTCGACAAGAGGTCAGCAAGTATATCAGGTCTTGCACTACCTGTGCTATTGCCAAACTGACCACTAAGAAATAGGGCCTGTACACCCCTCTTTCTACTCCTGAAAGGCTATGGGAATCCATCTCAATGGACTACATGTTGGGCCTCCCATCCACCAAGCGGGGAAATGACTGTGTTTTCATGGTTTTTGATCGCTTTTCTAAGATGGCGATTCTGGTTTCCTACAAGAAAAGAATCACAACAGAAGCCACTACCAAGCTCTTCTTTGAATGCATCTGGGTACATTTTGGAATCCCACAAACCATTGTCTCAGATCAGGACAGTCAATTTCTCAACACATTCTGGTCGATCCTCTAGTCACTATTGGACACCAAGCTCACCAAATCCACGATATTCCACCCCCAGATAGATGGCCAAAACGAGGTTGTAAATCGAATGATCGTACATATTTTGTGCATGTATAATTCCAAGAACCCTCGCACATGGGATGAGAGTCTTCCTTATGTCTAACATATCTACAACCAAGCCCTGCATAGCTCAATTGGTCACAACCCCTTTCAGTTGGGGTTGGGATTCCAACCATTGGGTCCCATAGATGTTGCACTTCCCCTTGCGGTCACCTCAGTCGACATCTCTCCTGCTCCAACTGAGGCTGAAAAAGCCACCTGGTTCATTGAGAGGATCCAACACATCCACCAACAAGTTCAAGATATCCTACATAAGTCCAATGACAAGTACAAGAAGCGCCATGATCAACATCGGGTGCCACATAAGTTTCAGGTGGGCGACGAATTTTGGTTGCACTTGCAGAAAGAACATCTTACAGGACCCCATCAGAAGCTTCACCCACTCTGTTATGGGTCGTACATCATCACCAAGGCTGTGGGGGATAATGATTTTGATCTCAACATTCCTCCTTTCCTTGGCCTACACCCAGTGTTCAATGTTGACCTCCTTCGGCCTTATTTCCCACCATTATTAGACACCTCAGATGTAGTAGAACAACTGAGACCAACAGAGCTCAACCCCGACTACATACAATAGGCATACATTGATCAGATTGTGGACACATAGATCAAGGGCACTCAACAACAAAGGATCTAGCTTTATCAAGTCATCAAAGCAGGGCAACTCCTGCACCAAGGCAAGTGGCTCACCCGGGGCCAAATTTAGAAGAAATTTCCTCATATGATGGGAGAAATCAATGTAATGGAGACTATTGATTCCTAAGGAGGGAGGGTTTATCCAGCTAGATATCGGTGGCCACCCACCTTTTCCAGCTGGCTCAAAACAACTTTCTGGCAATTTTGGTATTTTACTATTTTTAGCAGTTTTTCGGGTCTTGAACTACCGGAGCTGTTTTGAGGCCCTAAATGAATTTTTTTTGGGTACGTTGCGCTCGCAAAATTTTGTGAAACTATTGTACTATCTTTCCAATGGGCTATCTTATGCCTAAAATGAAGATCGTATGCAAAAGTTACGACCCCAGGAAGTTGATGTACTAACTTACCCAAACAGGGCCCACATGACTTTTGGCGCTTCATCACCTAGGGTTAGGTTTTTGGTTGTCTATGGTTTTGGGCATTCCTATTTATTGTTAAAATGCCTTCAGAGCCTCATTGTAAGGTTCTTCTTGTGAATGAGCGTATCCGTCACATCTCTTCTCAGATATAAGTCGCCACCATTCCAACAAGCTTGTTTTCCGCTGCATTTTGTAGTTTCAGCTTATTTCCTTATTGAATAGAAAACCAGTTTTATTGTATCTCTATTATTCTATGTTAAGCATATATTAATAATCTATATTAATTTCTCTCTGCTCATAAAATCTGGATCACCTCTCCATGCAGTAGAACAAAATGGATAAGGTTGTGGAAGAATACAAAGACATCTTTTCCTCACCTACAGGGGTACCTTTACACTGTCTAGTCAAGCATTCCATCAATATAACCCCTGGTGCATCGCTACCCAGTGGTATTGTCCATCGTCACTCTTTTTTATCTAAATTAGGAGATAAAGTGCTATATCCAAGAATTTCTCCACAAGGGGCACATCCGACCCATCTCATCACCTTTTTGAAGCCTGATCATTTTGTGTAGAAGAAAGACGAGACCTGACGAATCTGCATTGATTACAGATCCCTAAATAAGATCACATTTGAGAAATAGTGCCTGAATCCCTCAATTGACGATCTCCTTGATCATATCAAGGGGTTCAAATACTTTAGTAAGATTGATCTGAAGTCTGGCTACCACTAGGTCCAAATAGAGTAGACCGATGTATGGAAGAATGCCTTCAAGTCAAAAGAAGGTCTTTTTGAATGGTTGGTCATGCCTTTTGGTTTGAAAAATGCCCCAACAACTTTCACGAGGATGATGGATGATATATTGTGGCCTTTCACCAATTATTTTTTAGTGGTGTATCTGGATGAAATCCTCATCTGCAAAAATATTTGGGTGGAACACTTGCGGCATATCCAGTAGGTTCTACACAATCTACGACAACACCAACTATATTCCAACTTGGAAACATGCTCCTTTGGAATTGAAAAGGTCTAGTACCTAAGCTAATTTTTTTATGAGCATGGTGTGCATGTGGATCCAACCAAGATCGAGTTCATCCATGACTAGCCAGCCTCAACCACACTCGCAGAGCTTTGGAGCTTCTTAGGCCTTGCCAATTTCTATCGCAGGTTCATGTTAGGATTCTCCCATATTGCATGGGCCCTTAGCCAAGTAACCAGGGGTGGTGGTAAGGCCAAGTTTGTGTGGGGCCTGTCCCAACAACAAGCATTTGATGATTTGAAGCAATGCTTGTGCTCAACCCCCGTACTTTTGTTACCTTTCCTGCAACAACCCTTTGAGATCGAGACATATGCCTTAGACTATGTTGTGCGTGCAATTCTCACTCAGCATGGCCACCCCATGGCCTATCATAGTGAGACACTATTAGATGTTGTCGATAAGTACCCTACTTATGACAAAGAAATGAACTTCATTGTGCAAGCGAGCTACCAGTGGAGGCATTACATTCTCGGGAAGGAGAAAATAATCCACATTGATAATAAGTCGTTATAGTTTATGAAGACACAAGACAAATTATGTAATGACCGCCATTAGAAGTGGTCCACATAATTGCCACAATTCCACCTCAACATCAAGTATAATACAGGTAGTACCAACCAAGTGATTGATTTCCTCATCCAAAATCTAGTCGCAACACTCACCATGGTGCTAGACTATTGCGGCCACAAGACCTCTGAATGGCCCCACCTCTATGAGAAAGATAATTACTTTGCCACCACCTACTAGATGTTGGGAGGCAACAAAAATATCCCTAATTTCCATATTTAGGATGGCCTGTTATGCCATCTGGGCCATCTCTTCTTTCCATCAAGTAGGTGGGCGAAGCTGATTTGGGAAGCCCACTATAGTCAGGTTGCAAGATATTTCAACACTGAAAATATAGTGGCAGTGTTGCAACAACTTTTTCACTGGCCAAAGCTTTGACAGGATGTCAACAAGTATATTAGGTCATACACTTCTTGTTATATTCCCAAACTAGCCACTAAGAAAAAATTCCTATACACCCCTCTACCTACTCCTCATAGGCCCTGGGAATCCATCTCAATGGACTACATGTCAGGCCTTCCATCTAACTAGCAAAAAAATGACTCTGTTTTGTGGTTGTTGAACATTTTTCCAAGATGGTGATTCTAGCCGCCTGTAAGAAGACCATCACCATGGAGGCCACTACCAAGATCTTCTTTGAATGAGTGTGGATACATTTTGGTATCTCACAAACCATTATCTTAGATAAGGACAGTCGGTTCCTCAACACATTCCAGTCGAGCCTCTAGACATTGTTGGACACCAAGATCACCAAATCCAATTCCTTCCACCCCTAGACATATGGAAAAAATGAGGTCGTCAACTAGATGATCATACATATCCTATGCATGTACAATTCCAACCAACCCCACACATAGGACGAGAGTCTTCCTTTTGTTCAAAACAGCTACAACAAAGCCATACATAGCTCAATTGACCAAAACCCCTTTCAGGTGGGGTTGGGATTCCAACCATTGGGTCCCATGGATGTTGCACTAAACCTTGCGGCCAACTAGAATGACTCATCCCATGCTCTGACTAAAGCTGACAAATCCTCCCTATTCATTGAGAAGATATTTGAAGTCAGTTTGATTCGAATACAAGATCAAGGTTGGATCCTAGGGAGGATCCACAACTGATAGAGAAAGATCCTCAACCTATCCCAAGAATCTCTAAGGTGGTTGGGCCTCTTAAAGCCTATATAAGGAGGCCTCTGCATGGTGAAATAGGGGGACATTGAAGGCATCAAACTTATGATCTCATAAGAGAGAATAAATAGTGAAAGAATATTCATTTTGATTTTGGATCATTTGAGCAAGGGGTTGGACAAGGAGACCTAGATGAGGCTGCTACATCTGCATCTACACTTGTAAGCACCTTATTTTGTTCTCATTAATACATATGCTTGGCATGTTTCCTTCAAGATTGTGTACATCTACATGAACTTGTATTTGATGCATAGATCTAGTTTTGAGCTAATCATGGTAGAATAGGAAGTATGATTTGTCTTTGTTGTTTATTGGATTGCAGGACTTGTTGAAGAGCTTAGGGATCAAAGCTCAACTTGGACTAGGTGAGGACAAACATTGTAAAAATGTACTCATATCTTTTTCCTCTTCTCTATAGATTATCTTAGCTAGGTTTAAAGGAATGTGAGTGATCAAAGTTAGCAATTTTTTGTCTTGGTCATAGGGGTCTAAGATCCAAGAGGGAATTCACATGTCCACAAGGGAGTTTTCCTACACCAGATATCTAGGGTTTTGGCATTGATTTTTATTGTAAAAAGGCCTTCAGAGCCTCATTGTACTCATATACCTACGAATAAGCATATCCATCACATATCTTCTCAGAGATAAGCATCGACCATTATAACAAACTTGTTTTAGTATATATTTTACAGTTTCAACATATTTCTTATTTAATAGAAGTCAAGTTTTACTATATCTCTGTTATTATTCATGGTGTCTCTGTGTTAATATTATAAATCTGTTCTTTCATTTTGTTCTTCTCATAAATCTGGATGAGTGGTATCAGAGTTGTATTATCCTTGATATTTTTTAGTGCATGTCCCCAATGAGGTCATGGTATAGAGAGTTGGATCTCGAGTTTGTTTCTCTTCAGGACAACTACTCTCGCATGCCCAATAAATCTTCCATGGTGGGAAAAAAGAAAGACCACAGGACAAGATATCCTTTCAAAATGTTTCTTAAGGAATCCCTTGAGTGAAAGAGGAATGATATGATGGAGAAATTTGTGCAAATCCTTCGATGACTGACGACAAGAGACTCATCTACCTCAAGCGGAGGCGACTCCCCCTTCAATGTGCAAATCAATTTAGGTATTCCTATATTTGAAGGTCAAATATATGTTGATGTCGTGGACAAATGGTTAAAGCTTCTAGAAGGGTATTTGTTTGTCCACAACTTTTCCAATAGAGAAAATATTACATTTTCACTACTTAAGGACGTCCCCCATGTCAAAGATTGGTTGGAGACTTTATGTGAGCAAGAGGAAATAGAGGGATACACATTATTTACAGTTCCACCGAGTTGGGGTTCCTTCAGGGATGTTATTAAGGAAAAATTCTACCCTATTGGAAGTCATGATGAATTGTATAAAAGATTAACCATACTGCGGTAGGAAAGCGACCAAATAGTGTCAGAGTTCACCAATGTCTTCCATACCTTCCCCACCAAGTTGGGTATCAAATATTCTGAGTGACATTTGGTGCTCAAATACCATGGTTGTCTACATAGATACATCCAGACAGAAATGGAGTTCTTTGACATTTCGTCCTTGGGTGCGGCCTATAGATATGTCATCCAAATTGAGCAGAATCTTAAATGAAAGATGCAACAGTTTGAGCCTGGGAACTCCTCACAACAGAAGCGGGGAAAGGGTAGCCCAAACCCATAGAAAAAAGAATAGAGCAAACATGGGCAGCCTTAGGAAAACTAGTCTAAGCCACAAGCAAAGAAGGAAAATGGAAGGACAAAGAAAGATACTGAGAAGTGGTGTGACTTTCATAAGATCCCTTAGTATAACACTGTTGATTTCCACTCAAAGCAGTCATTGGTGGCTAAGGTGAAAGCATCTGAATCATATGCGGGTTCTGAATCTAAGTCAGAAATAGAGAAGGGTAGACATATCATTGACGCAAAATCGAGTGCCACCATTGCTACCACCAAGATCCATCCTGATGAACCTGATGAGACAGAGGAAGGCGAGCGCCTATTTCATTCAAATATGTGGGTGAAAGTCACTCCATTGCACTTCATCATTGATAGTGGTATCCAAAAGAACCTCATCTCAGCGGAGGTCATCAAGCAGATGGCCATGCCGACAATGCCGCACCCACAACCCTACACCATCGGATGGCTTCACCAACAAAGGAATGATTGAGGCCCCTAAATGAATATCCTTGTCAATAAATTTCCAACTATCTATTGTGTTTCCAAAGCAGAGTTCGTATGAAAAAGTTACGACCCCGGGAAGTTAATTTACTAACTTACCCCAACGGGTCCCACATGACTTTTTGCATTTCATCTCCTAGAGTTAGGTTTTTTGGATGTATAGGGTTTTGATATTGATGCTTATTGTAAGAAGGCCTTCAAAGCCTCATTGTACTCATCTTATTGCGAATGATCCCATCACATCTCTTATCAGAAATAAGTTTCCACCATTCTAGCAAGCTTGTTTCAGTCTGCATTTTATAGTTTCAACATATTTATTATTCAATATAAGTCAAGTTTTACTATATCTCTGTTATTATTCACCATGTCTCTATTTTAATATTATAAATCTATTCTTTTATTTTGTTCTTCTCATAAATCTGGATCAGTGGTATTAGAGTGGTATGCTCCTTCTCATTTTTTAGTGCATGTCCTCAACGAGGTCAGGGTTTAGAGAGTGGGGTCTCGAGCTTGTTTCTCTTGAAGAAAAATGCTCTCGCACACCCAAGACACCTTCCATGGTGGGAAAAAATAAATACGATGGGACAATATATCCTTTCAAAATGTTGTTTGAGGAAGCACTCGAGCGACAAAGGAATGAGATGATGGATAGATTTGCACAAATCCTTTGACAACTGCCAACACACGACACATCTACCTGAAGCGGAGGCGCCACATTCAAGTTACAGATCAATTTTGATGTTCCTGTATTTCAAGTTCAAATAGATGTGGATACCATAGATAAATGGTTAAACCTTCTAGAACGGTATTTTTCTGTCCACAATTTTTCCGATAGAGAAAATATTACATTTGCGCTCCTCAAGGTCGTCCCCCATGCCAAATATTGGTGGGAGACTTTCTGTGAGGAAAAGAAAATAAAGGGATTCACATTATTTTCATTTGTACCCACTTGTGGTTCCTTCAGGGATGTTACTAAGGAAAAATACTACCTTTTTAGAAGTTACTACGACTTGTATACAAGATGGACCACACTGCAACAGTAAAGAGATCAAACAGTGCTAGAGTTCACCAATGTCTTCCATACCTTGTGCACCAATATAGGTATCAAATATTTTGAGCAACATCTGGTGCTCAAGTACTGGGACGATCTGCATAGATACATCCATATATAAATGGATTTTTTGGACATCTTTTCCTTAGGCATGGCCTACTGATATGCCATCAAAACCGAGCAGAAGCTTAGAAAAAAGATGCGACATTTTCAGCCTGGGAACCCCTCACAGAAGAAGGAGGGAAAGGGAATCCCCAACCCGTAGAACAAAGGAAAAATAAAATATGGGAAGCCGTAGGACAACCAGCCCAAGCTACAAGAAAAGAAGGACAATGAAAAGATGAAGAAAGATACCAGGAAGTGGTGTGAATTCCATAAGAGCCCCTGGCATAACACTGTTGATTGCCACTCAAAGTAGTCATTGTTGGATCAGGTGAAAACCTATGAATAAGATGCATGTTTCGACTCTTATTCAAAATTAAAAAAGTTGAGACAGATCATTGAAACATAACCCAGTTCCACCATTTCTAACACCAAGATCTAGCCCGGTGAACCTGATGAGCTAGAGGAAGGAGAGAGCCTCTTTCATTCACAGATGTGGGTGAAAGGAACTTTGTTGCACTTCATTGTTGATAGTCGTAGCCATAAGAACCTCATATCAGTAGAGGTAGTCAAGCGGTTGGCCCTACTAGAAATGTCACACCCACAAACCTACACCATCGGATGGCTCCGCCAAGGAAGTGATCTTCACGTCGGCCAATAGTGTCGCTTGTCGTACGACATCAATCCTTTCAAAGATGAGATATTGTGTGATGTTGCTCCACTTAAAAGTTTGTGATGTTCTTTTGGGCTAACCTTATTTATGGAAACTTCATGTTGTATATGAGTCTAGGCCTCAAAGTCTTATTATTACTTTGAATAGGAAATCGTACAGGATACCCAAGGTAGTCCCACCAAGTGCTATTTCCTTGATCTCTACCAGGAAATGCAGGAAGGTCATCTCTCATACCAGGAAGTTTTTCTTTTTCGTGATTCACTCTCAGAACAAGAGAAATATTGCATCCACAACCAAGGCCTATGCATTCGACCTCTCCACGCAGTAGAAGAAAATGGATAAGGTTGTGGAAGAATACAAAGACATCTTCTCCTCATCTACTGGGGTACCTCTACACTACCAAGTCAAGCATTCCATCGATCTAACCCCGGACGCACCACTACCCAATGGGTTAGTCTATTATCTGATCCGGATTATTTTCGGCACAAAATGAGAGCGGAGATATAATAAAGAAATGCACAGAGATATTGAAGATATTAAATAATATAACAGAAACGTCTCAGAGATGCAACCATAAACACAGATATACAGTAATACACGATTTCTATTAATCAAAGAAATGTACAGAGACTGTAAAAATACAGAGTGAAAGACTCGCTAGAATGGTGGCAGCT
>JZKD02S0174139.1:104429-170919 GCA_000966675.3 Picea glauca | reverse complement strand
TACAATAATCGGGAATGCCAAAAGTCCTAGACATCCAAAAACCTAACCCTAGGAGATGAAGTGTCAAAAGTCATGTGGGCCCCGTTTGGGTAAGTTGGTGCATCAACTTCCCGGGTCGTAACTTTTGCATACGATCTCTGTTTTAGGCGTGTGATATCTCGTTGGAAAGGTATCGTCAAGGAGATTCATTTTGGGTGCTCAATCATGCCTTCGGCTATCATTGAGAACCTCAATATTGAAAAAACTTCATTTAGGCCCTCAAAATGGCCCCAGAAGTTATAACCTGCTAAAAATAGTAAATTGCCAAAATGGCCAGAAAATGGTTTTGAGCCATTTGGAAAAGGTGGGTGACCCCCAATATCCACCTAGATCATTATCTCTCTTAGAAAATGAGGAGATCAAGCGTCATATCCAATAACTTCTCCACAAGGGGCACATCCGACCCAACTCATCACTTTGTGGAAGATCGATCATGATGGTGCAGAAGAAAGATGAGACCTGGTGACTCTACATTGATTACTAGGCCCTAAATAAGATCACAGTCAGGAATCGATACCTGATTCCCTGAATCAATGATATCTTTGAGAAACTCAAGGGGGAAAAATACTTTAGTAAGATTTATATGAATTATGACTACCATCATGTCCCAATAGAGTAAACAGATGTATGGAAGACTGCCTTCACATCAAAAGAACGTCTTTTTGAATCATTGGTCATGCCTTTTGGTTTGAAAAATTCCCCAACAACTTTCATGAGAATGATGGATGGTATCTTGTAGCCTTTCACTAATTCTTTTGTAGTGGTGTGGTGCATCATATCCATCAGGTTATCCACACTCTACGACAACACCAACTATATGCCAACTTGGGAAAATTCTCCTTTGGCTTCGACAGGGTCCAATACCTATGATACATTATTGATGAGCATGGTGTGCATGTGGATCCATCCAATATCTAGGTCATCCATGATTGTCCAACCCCAACCATGATCATGGAGCTTCAGACCTTCTTAACCCTTGCCAATTTCTATCGCAGGTTGATGTTGGGATTCTCCCATATTGCATGGGACCTCAACCAAGTAACCAGGGGTGGTGGTAATGCCAAGTTTGTGTGGGGCCTATCCCAACAACAATTTTTTGATGACTTGAAGAGGCACTTGTGCTCATCCCTAATACTTTCATTACCTGACTTACAAGATCCCTTTGAGATCGAGACAAATGCCTCATACTATGATGTGGGCACAATTCTCACTCAGCATAGTCACCTCATGGCCTATCATAGTGAGACACTATCATATGTTGTCTATAAGTACCCTAATTATGATAAAGAAATGTACTCAATTATGAAATCTTTCTGCCAATGGAGGAATTACATGCTCAAGAAGGAGATAGTCATCCACACTGATCATAGGCCACTACAGTTTATGCAGACACAAGGAAAATTGTAGAATAACTGCCATCATAAGTGGTCCACATACTTGCAACAATTCCACCTCAACATCAAGTATAAGATAGGTAGTACCAACCAGGTTGTTGATTTCCTCAGCCGACCTCTAGTCATGGCACTCACCACAGTGCTAGACTCTTGCAACCATGAGACCTATGAATGGCCCCACCTCTATGAGAAAGATCCTCACTTCACCACCACCTACCAGATGTTGGGCACCAACACAACTGCCATTAATTTTCATATTTAGGATAGGTTTTTATGCCATCTGGTCCATCTTTGTGTTCCATCAAGTGAGAGGGAGAAGTTGATTTGGGAATCCCACTATAGTCGGGTGGTAGGACATTTTGGCATCAAAAAGACAGTTGTAGTGTTATAGAAACATTTTTACTAGTCGAAGCTTCGACAAGATGTCAGCACGTATATCAGGTCTTGCACTGCCTATGATATTATCAAACCATCCACTAAGAAAAAGGGTCTGTACACCTATCTTCCTACTTCTGATAGGGCTCGAGAATCCATCTCAATAGACTATATGTTAGTCCTTCCATCCACCAAGCGAGGAACTAACTTTGTTTTGTGGTTGTTGATCTCTTTTCCAGAATGATGATTCTAGTCACCTGCAAGAAGAGAATCAGAGTGAAGGTCACTACCAAGATCTTATTTGAATGAGGGTGGGTACATTTTGGTGTCCCACAAACCATTATCTCATATCGGGACAACTAATTCGTAAGCACATTCTGGTTGAGCCTCTGGTCACTGCTATACACTAAGATCACCAAATCCACTTCCTTCCACACCCAGACAGATGGCCAAACTGAGGTCGTCAACCAGATGATCATGAATATCATGTGCATGTACAATTCCAAGGACACCTGCACATGGGACAATATTCTTCCTTATGTTCAACATATCTACACCAGAGGCATACATATCTCAACTGGCCACAACCCCTTTTAGGTGGGGTTGGGATTCCAACCATTGGGTCCCATGGATGTTTCACTACCCCTTGTGACCACCTAGGTTGACTCGTCTAATGCTCTGACTGAAGTTGAAAAAGCCTCCCAATTTATTGAGTGAATACAACACATTTGCCAATAGGCTCAGGATATTTTACAGAATTCCAATGCTAAGTACAAGCAACAACATGATCAACACCGAGTGCCACACAAGTTTCAGGTGGGAGACAAATTTTGGTTGCAATTGCAGAAAGAATGCCTTACAGGGCCTCATCGAAATATTTGTACACTCCATTATGGACCTTACACCATCACCAAGTATGTGGGTGACAATGTTTTTGAGCTCAACATTCCCCCCTTCCTTGGCTTTCACCCAGTGTTCAATGTGGACCTCCTTTGACCATATTTTCCACCATTATTGGACACCTCAGAGATCGCAAAATAGTTGACACCAACAGAACTCAACCCTGACTACATGAAAAATGAATCCACTGATCATATCATGGTCACACAGTTCAAGTGCCCTTACCAGCAAAGGATCCAACTTTATCGGGTTGTCAAAGAAGGATAACTCTTGCACCAAGGAAAGTGACTCACCCGGGCCCAAATTCAACAGAAATTTCCTCATTTGATGGGGAAAATCAACACAATAGAGACCATTTCATCCTAATGGGGGAGGATAGATCCAAGAGGATATCAGTGGCCACCCACCTATTCTAACTGGCTCAAAACAATTTTTCAACAATATACTATTTTCAGATTTTTTCAGGTCCTAAAGTTTTGGGGCCATTTTGAGGGCCTAAATGACATTTTTTAGCGATCGAGCACCTCAATGATAATACAATGTATAATTGATCCCCCTAAATGAGTCTCCTCATCAATACCTTTCCAACGAGCTATTGTTCTCCCAAAACAAAGATTGTATGAAAATGTTACAACCTCGAGAAGTTAATGTACTAACTTACCACAACGAGGCCCACATGACTTTTGGTGTTTCATCTCCTAGGGTTAGGTTTTTTGGATGTATATGGTTTTGGCATTGATTTTTATTGTGAAAATTTCTTCAGAGCCTCATTGTACTCATGTTCTTGCTAATGAGTGTAGCCGTCACTTCTCTTCTTAGAGATAAGCTTCCACCAGTCTAGCAAGCTTGTTTTAGTATGCATTTTATAGTTTCAACATATTTCTTATTTAACATAAGTCAAATTTTATTGTATCTATGTTATTATTCACCATGTCTCTATGTTAATATTATAAATCTATTCTTTCATTTCGTTCTGCTCATAAATATGAATCAGATCCATAAACTTCTAAATAAAAGAGCTAGTAGTCATTAAAAATCCATGCAGTGTGTGAAAATTTTGAAATATGTGTTGAGGGGGATGTATTACCAATGGTCAATAGTAGAGATTAATACCAAGGACAAGGTCCACTTAGACTCCTCCCTATTTGGTGTGGAATATTTTGGAATATTTTACAGGAATAGTGTGCTTGTCATTAATGGCATCATTAATGGCAAGAACAACAACGACGATGGAAAACAGGAAAAGCATAAGCTCAGGAGGAGAAGCAAACAGTATGCAGAGATCAAATCTTAGAAGGGAGAGCACAATATAGAAATGTGATTAGGATCAAAATATCCATAGGACAAACCAGGACTGTTGAGAATTCGAATACCCGAAATCCAAAATGAATAAGGACCATCAGATCTTGAGAAAATGTGATGACCGTTGGATCACTTTAAGTGGAAGGATAGGATAAGAAAGGGTTGAGATTTGAGATCTTGATCACCTGAATATCCATCAACCATCGGATCACCTTGAGTGGAAGGATAGGATAAACAAGGGCTAAGATCTGATATCTCGATCACCCGAATTTTTGTCAATCGTCGGATCGAATTAAATGGAAGGATAGGATAAGAAAAGACGGAGATTCGTTGGATTTAATACAAAGAAAAGATGCATCGAAGATAGATCGATTCATTGATCTAATATATTGATAAAATGAACGCCATTCATTTTGGGTCTAAATATGTGAGGAGGTTAAGCTCCAGAGAAATCACTTCGAGAGTTTCAGTTTGAGATTTGAAATTCCTGAAGCTCGGAGAGCCGAAGAGCTGAAACAAATCCTCAACCGTTGGATCATCTGAAGTAAATATCAATTGTCAGATCGTCCGAAGAAGATCTCAAGCGTTAGATCGTCCAAAGTGAATATGGGCCATTTGATCTAGAGCGTCATTTTGAGAACTGAAATACTCGAAGCCCGGAGAGCCAGAGAGTCGAAATAAATTGTCGACCATCAGATCATCCGAAGTAAATCTCAGTCATCAGATCATTTGAGGAATATCTCAAGCGTCAGATCATCCAAAGTGAATCTGGACCATCTGATCCAGAAAATATGTGGCATAATCCTGTGGACTCCGGGTAAAGACCTGAAGTAAGCCTCAACCATCTGATTCAAGAGTACATGTGGCAGACCATGTCAGTGAGGACATGTGGAAGACCACGTCAACAAGAGGACATGTAGTAGTAATCCTCATACTTCAAGGGGAAGTAAAGTTTGAGACTTGAGATTTCAGAAGTCTAGATATCCGAAGGAGATCTTGATCATTGATTGAGAAAGGAGACACAAAACTATTGATCTGGTTGAAAGGTCAAATTCCCGAAGTGGAGGCAGAGATGTCGATTGAGAAGGATAGGTGTCCACAGATAATCGACTCTGGAAGATTGGCGTACGAAGAAAATCAAGGTTTGATATTTGAAACTCTTAGAGCCCGGATCACGAAGTAAATCACAATCGTTGATTTAGGAAGGTTAGATTTGATCCACAAAATTTGAAAGGACAGATCTGAACTATCATATTCAGGAGCACCATTAAGATCATGATATCAATTATCATACTCAGTTGCAGGGCTAGAACATGCCCGAGTCTTCATTTTTCTTGAGAGGGCCACAATCAAAACCATGGTTTTGGAGAAAGGACACATGGAGGCTTGAGGTAAATTGTGGGGAGAAACACAGTTTGATTTCAAACCATCTTTTGTCATGCCTGCAATCACATGGTCACATGAGATCATTGCCCAAGGTCACATCAGCAAAATTTTAGGGAAGGAGCTAGTGCTACTAACCTCCACTTTGGAACTTCAGATATTGGGAGTTGGGAGAATCGAGATGTCTCATACCAAGATTCCTGAAGTCGTGAGTCCTGAAGTTCCTTTTGGATAGGCCTATGGTCACAACCATGGTCACATCGTCGGAGGATAAAGGGAAAGGAGCTAGTGCTGCTAGGATCCACCTCGAAGGTTATGCATTGAAAAATCAAAAAGGCCTCTGCGTGTATAATCCAATGACGATGGTCAAACCGAATTTGATTGAAGGGTTTTTGTTTCACTTTGTGGTTTCTTGATCAGTTATGATTCAGTTACACTAACTAAATCATTGTATTGGGGCATTGGAATCATTGTTTTGGGGCATTTGAATCATGGCTCTTGAGCATTCTAAGATTCCTTAAATGAGCATTTTGAGATTCCTGAAATGAGCGTTTTGGAGATGGGAGTGTAAAGGATGATGAGAGTATGAATAAAATAAAAATTTTGTGATAAGGTGAGGTTTTTGTTGCTCTGTAAAAAAAGTTGAATTGTATGTAATCAATATGAGAATAGGATCAGAGCGTGAAATATGTAGAGAGGAAGAACATATGCTGGTCAGAGCAGAAATGGTGAAAACAACAGATTGCATGAGAACTTAAGTGTAAGAAGATGTGAGCAGGAAGACACTGATGTAGGCAGAGAAGAGAAGTGTAGCAGAATAGTGATGAGACTGGTAAGACATTGATAAATACTCTATCACTGTAATAAATTTCAGCAAGCAAATATTATATCTCAGGGTGGTAGGGTGGTGCTAGGGAGGACTGTTGTCCTCAGAGTTTTAAGTGGGTTCTTGAACACAAGGAGTTGTATCTTCAATCTGGTTGTAGCCAGAAAAACCAGGGTGGTAGGGTGGTGCAAGGGAGAACCATGGTTCTCTTTTATACAGGTTGGTGCTTGTGTGATTGGAAGTTGGTGCTTCCATCTAGTTGGTGCAGGAATACTTAGGGAGTTGGTGATTCCTTCTAGTGGGTGCTAGAGAAACTAAAGAGTTGGTGCTTTCATCAAGTTGTACCTTGTAAAAAATAGGTGGTATCCTCACAAAGAGTTGGTTCTCATAATAATGATAATGTACAAAAAATAAAGACTACTTATCATATTAAGAAGTAGAGGTTTTCTCCCTTTATGGGTTTCCTCAAGAATATTTGTCTCTGTATACTTCATGTATGTTATTGATGTTGAATACTCTATTGCTTACTTCCCTGAATTATTGTGATCATCATTGAGTGTTCTGTAATGAGTTTAAAATGGATATTATTGTTTAAGCAGAATAACAACTGATTCACCTCCCCCCTCTCAGTTGTCTAACAAAATAATCCTTTGGGTTAATGGTATGATGACCATTTGATGGGATTTAAGAGTTTTCCATTATGCTCTTTTAACTCTTCTTTATTTTTTATGATTTTATATATATCTACTGCAAAAGGGTTTTTAAATAATTCCACCCTAAGGATAACCTTTAGAGACAAAAAAATAATAGTATTCCACAACATTAGGTTCTCTAAGAAATAATTCTAGTAAGAAAATTGTTTTATTACTTTAGAACATATACATACAAATAAGGGAGATAACGATTCTTCCTCAAAAGATAACTCTTAAAGAAAATGTATCTGAGGATAAATCAATAGCTAATAGGTGTACTTCCAAGAAATATTTCTACAAAAGACTTAGCTAATAACATACCCTCATAGAAAAATGATTGTTTTAATATTATTTTATATCACAAAAMCAATTCTRTGATTATTTGAAAATGTTGAATCATACTCAAATAATAAATACTAAACTAACATCTAGAATTTCATTCAAGTAAACAAGATAACTTGATTAAATCAAAATTATTACTAGATACGTTTGACATAATAATTACTTGCAGAATAATCCACATGATTCAAATTATATTGAGAATGACACGAAGGCAGAGATATAACAAGGAAACACATAGATATTTTGGAAGAAACAAAGTAATACAGTTAAGCTCACTTTCTATTAATGATTTTCTGGAATACAAAAAGACTCTAAAATGCAAAGCACCCAAGATATCTAGAATGGTGGTGGATTATCCCTGAAGAGAGAGGTCTCAACTACAACCATTCGAAAGAATTTGATTACAAAGAGGATAGAAAGGCCTTTTAACATAAAACATCATTGAGAAAACCATACATGTCCAAAACCCTAACCCCAGAAGATGAAACACACAAAATATTTGTGGGCACCAATGTAGTTAGTTGATATGTCAACTTCCTGTGGTTGCAACTTTTTCATTTGATCTACATTTGGGGTACTCGACACCCCATAAAAAAATCCTAGCCGAGGAATACACATTATGCTCAACCTACCCTTTTTCTTTGGCTACATGATAGGTGTTATCGCCCCAAGAAAATGTCGTTTAGGGTCTCAAAATGACCCTTGAAGTTTGGGACCTGAAAAACTGTAGAAAAACTACCAAGATGTGGAACCATTTTTAATTTGTGGAATAGGAGGGTGGCCACCATTATCCTCCTAGATGAGCCCTCCCCCCTTAGGAAGAAATGGTCTCCATTGCATCAAGTTCCTCCATCATACAGGGGAACTTTTGCTAAATCTAACTTCTAGTGAGACACTTTCCATGGTGAAAACGTTGCCTTACTTTGATGACCCGATAGAGTTGGATGTTTTCTTGGTGAGTGCCCTTCATTTTGGTTTCCATGATCTAATCAAATTCTTCCTATTCAATGTAGTCAGGATTGAGTTATGTAGGGGCCAAGTGTTCGATTGTGTCTGAAGTGTCTAGGAGAGGTGGAAAATATGGTTGAAGTAGTTCCACATTAAATATTGGGTGCAAGCCAAGGAAAGGGGGAATACTTAATTCAAAATAAATCTCACCCATATCCTTGGTGATGGTGTAAGATCCATATCGGGGATCTTTTGATGGGGTCCTATGAGGCACTCTTTCAACAAATGGAACCATACCTTATCTCCCACCTTAAACTGGTGTGGTACCCGATGTTGATCGTGGTGATACTTGTACTTGGTGTTGGCTTTTTTAAAAATATCCTAAACTTGTTGTTGGATGTGTTGGATTCTTTCAACAAATTTGGCTACTTGATCAACCTCTACTTGAGAATGGGAGGACTCTTCCTGTGCAATTGTAATGGGAAAAGTTATGTCAATGGGGGCCAATGGATGGAACCCCAAGCATACCTAAAAAGGGATGTGGCCAATATATTTGTGGAGAGACTGTTGTAGCTATGTAGAGACTGTTGGAGAGACTGGATATCATCCCATGTGCATGGATGTTTTTAATTGTACGTCCTCATGATATGGAAAATTATCCTATTACTACCTTTGTTTTTCAATCATTATGTGGGTGGAAGGAAGTTGATTTGTTTATCTTAGTGTCCATCATCAAACATAGGATGGACCAAAAATTACTTAGGAACATACTGTCTCGATCTAAAACAATGGTCTATGCGAGCCCAAAATGAACTCAAACACGTTCAAAGAAGATCTTAGTAGCATCCTCAATTGTGATGCTCTTGTTGCAAAGTGCCAAAACTACCATCTTAGAGAATCGATCAACGACCATGAAGACACAGTCATTCCCATTCCTAGTTGAAGGTAGACCAAACATGTAATCCATGGAGATGGAATCCCAAGGCCTATCCAAAGTAGGAAGAGGGGTGTATAGCCCCTTTTTCTTGATTGCAGGTTTGGAAATAGCATAAGTAATGTAGGATATGATGTACTTGTGGACATCTTATCGAAGCGTCCACAAATAAAAATGATTTTTCAATACTGCCACTATTCTTTCCACACCAAAGTGTCCTACTACCCGACTGTAATAAACTTCCCAAATCATCTTCACATGCTTTCTTGAAAGAACACAAATATGAATTAGATGGCATAAAAGTTCATCTTGGAGATGAAATTTTGGAACTTTTTGTGTTGTGCTCAATGTCTGATAGGTAACAACAAAGTTAGAGTCACTATTGTAAAATTATAGCCACTCAAACTTCTCATGTCCATAGGAGTTAAGAACTATGGTTAGTGCCACAAACAAGGGTCAAATGAGAAAGTCTGCGACATGGTTGGTTTTTTCCTTATTTTACTTGTTGTTCAAGTGGAATTTTTGCAAGTACATGGATCACTTCTGATGACAGTCATTCTGTAACTTTCCCTATGTTTGCATGAATTACAGAGGCTTGTGATCAATGTGGATGATCGTTTCCTTCCCTAGAATGTAATGCTTTCACTGTCGACATTTATGCACAACAGAGTACATATATTTTTCATAGATGGGGTATTTGCAAACAAGATTAGATAGTCTTTCACTGTGATAAGACAATGATGCCCATGTTGAGTGAGGAAAACACCGATAGAATAATCTGAAGCATTAGTATCAATCTCAAATGGATGTTGTAGGTCTAGCAATATAAGGATTGATGCTGAGTAGAGGTGGAATTTCAAATCCTGGAATGATTTCTATTGATATGCGACCCAAACAAAATTGGCCTTCACTTTACCCTTGGTCACCTATCTTAGGGCCCATGTGATATGAGAGAACCCCAACATAAACCTATAGTAGAAGTTGGTGAGGCCCAAGAAAATGTGGAGCTCGTTTAGTTTCTTTGAGGCCAACCAATTGTGGATGAATTTCATCTTTGTTGGATCCAATTGAACACACCACTCATCGAAGATGTATCCCAAATATTGGATTCTTTGCATGATGAAGGAACACTTCTCTAAATTGGCATATAAATTTTGTTGTCTTAGGGTTCCCAAGACTTGTTGGATGTTCTTCAAATGCTCCTCCCAAGTTTTTCTAAATATGAGGACATAATCCAGATATACGACCACAAAGGAGTTTGTGAATGGCTGAAATATATCATCCATCATCCGCATGAATGTGGACGAGGCATTAGTTAAGACAAAAGGCATGAACAACCACTTAAAGAGACCTTCTTTAGACTTGAATGCTATCTTCCATACATCAGTCTCCTCAATCGACACCTAGTGGTAACCTAACTTCATATCAATATTATTGAAAAATTTGGATCCCTTGAGCTGACCAAGAAGATCATCAGTGTGGGATTTTGGATATTGGTTCTTGACTATGATCTTTTCTAGGGATTTGTAATTAATACAAAGTCACCATGTCCTGTCCTTCTTCTATACATGAAAAATTGGGCTCTTGCAAGGTGAGGAGCTTGGTGTGATGTGGCCCTTCGAAATTAGCTCTTGCATATGGCATTTTATTTCTTCATTCTCCATCAAAGAAAACTTGTATATAGGGTCATTAGGTAGAGGAAATCGGGTGTCAAATCAATTTATTTCTTTACCTAATAGTGCAAATGCACCCCAGTAGGAGAGGCAAAGATGTCCTTGTGATATTCTACTATCTTGTACACCTACTGATTCCATGTAGAGAGACATCGTGCAAATGTTTTGGCAGTTGCATTGACTTTATGTTCTCCTTCCGACCAAACCATAAAGACGAGAAATCTCCCAGTCTCAGAGAACACCTTTTTTCACTACTTCGTGGATATCAAAGATACCACAGTAGTTGGGACTGCCTATGGTACCCTATGGAGTTGAACTCCCAAAGTAATAATGACACTATGGGGCCTAGATTCATAAACAACATGACACTTCCACATATATGGTTCTCCTAAAAGAACATAAAAAAAATTCAAGGGGGGAAACATCACACAATACCTTGTCTTTCAAGGATTTGATGTCTGTTGGCACAGGGGTTCAATGGTCAAGAGTGCACAAACAAAACCCTAACTATCGGCCATTTCAGCAACACCTACGAAGCAGATGAAGTCTCACTCGAGGTAGAGGCAAGGGTGGTTGCAGGACTCCAGTGTCTGCAAACTTAGCTGGGACACAGACCTGTGATTCTAACACTTAAAATATCACTTACCAGTCAACATTCATTAAGATCCAGTTCTTAGTTACAGCGCATTCAATTCATACTATCAGCATAGATAAACCCTAAACTACAGAACATCATAGTATTCAATCAGATCCATCATCTAGTAGCACTTAGCATAGAGAAACAGATTAGATCTATCAGATTCAAGCACTAAACATATTCACATAGGCCAGATATAACATTCATTCACATTATTAGGCACAAAGCAACATCATATATATCTATCATTGATCTATATCAAAGCACTAAGCAAGTAAGCACATAGACACATCAATACATTGCACAAAGCAGAGCAACCCATCATGTACGTGGTTCACCCCCACCCTGGGGCTATGTCCACCAACGTTTCTCTTCTTTATTATCTTCGTTCAAGATTCTTACAGGCACAAAGAATCAAGATCCTACTTTGCATAGGACAGAAGATCTGCACACACTCCACCAAATCCTCCTTCCTCGAGCTAGATTACAGCACAAAGCCTTCTTACAATTACTTGCACTTAGCCTTGCAAGCCTTAACTATTTGCACAGAGCATTTACAACTATCACTAGAACTTAGCTATTCATCTCCAATCACATAGATTGCACCGCTTTCTACATCGACTAGCTACTTATTTATACATTACAAAATTGGGCCCAACCATGGGTAAACCCATGGGCTGACATTCCCATACCTGTTACATTATCCAAAAAACAAAAAATCCCTAAAAAGGGGTCAGTATCCCACGATATCTTCTTCGAATTGCGCTCCACCTTCGACAGCCTGTCGAAGTCCCAAAAATAGGTCACACATGACCAAGAATCCTCAAAACTTGGCCAAGGGAAAACAGGCCCCCAACACTCACCTATGACTCATCCCGAGTCATTCTTATCTGGTTAATTCTACCTCAAAAACCTCGAGCTTGGATCGAACTGCTTCAACTTGTTGTTGTGCCATGGCTTCCTATTCAATGAACTCTTAGGTGACTACTTCATTGACAAGGCCTTCTAAATGTTGTTCGGATGCAGTGACGACTTGCTCTAGTTCTGCTCCTCGACCTTCGATCTCTGTGAACAGTCGAAAATCCTCATATTGTATATGTTGAAGCCTCTAAGTCACTTCCATGACCTTTCTATGAATGGTATGGATCTTCTGTTGGGCAGTGCACTTCTATTGGGATCGCTTCATCCTTTCAACAACTGACAGGGGATTCAATTGCGCCTGTATTGTTTCTGCTTGATACTTCACCTCTTAGAGATGTGACTCCAGTGCCTTCAATTCTGGATTCTCAATGAGTTTCTCATACGTCTAGGTATTGTGATCACTCATTTTCTTGCATTCTGTGGCAAGGGATTTTTTTCTCTCAACTGTGCTCCGGAGAGTTGCTTCTCTTTGATCCCTTACATCTTGCGGAGTCTCAGGCACTATGTGGAGCTCTATGTCTGCTATTCTTTGTTTTAGCTACTGGATATATTCTAAGAGATTCTTGACTTGATGCGTGACTCGATATTCTACATTTATCTCTAAGCCTATCACAGAGAAGAATGCTTTGTTGATTGCCTCTTTTACTTTGAGTTGCTCTACGAGAAACTGTTATTTTTCTTGCTGCATCTGTGTTTTCTCCTCTTCAAACTTTTCCTGTAGAGAAACCTTCTCCTCCTATGATCGAACTGTGCATATCCCCTTTAGGAGGTACAAAGTAACCATGATGTACTCGAACTCTCTTGGCACACTATCACAACTCACCGTGCCGACCAGCGGTAGGATGTAGTCAGGCAACATGGTCAGGATTAGCTTCGCATTGGCTAGGTCATCCTTGTTC
Source organism: Picea glauca (assembly GCA_000966675.3). Taxonomy (NCBI): domain Eukaryota; kingdom Viridiplantae; phylum Streptophyta; class Pinopsida; order Pinales; family Pinaceae; genus Picea; species Picea glauca. The sequence continues at coordinate 157,654 of JZKD02S0174139.1, read as the reverse complement.
TTGGTTCTCTTTTCTCTGATGACTCATGATGGTCTGGCTCCACGAGAAGTTGACAGAGAGGCTTGCACTTCTCTTGTTGATGATGCTTGAATACTTGCAGACATTACTTTCTCGGCCATGAGATCAATGCACACTTATTTGATGCTGATCTAACGGTTATATTGTTTCCAATGACTATATTGCTTCACCAAGGCGAAGTGCCATGTGGCATTTTTTTGATATCCCGACGAAGCTCCAATTTTGCAATTTTTCCCTCTATGAAGTTCCCTCTGGAAAATTCTATAACTTTTCGATCTTGGCTCTCTTCTTGCTGAGCTTTCTATCCTTTCTCCCAATGAGATTCATCTCGGTATTACTCTTTACATTCTAATTTTTATCTTCTTTTGGCATAGTAACTTCGCACTATTGAGATTCTTTCAGGGGCAATACTTCTTCTTTATCTAGGGTAGGTGCTTCAGTCTTCAGTGAGTCTCCTTATGTTCTGCAAACTTCGACATCCAAGTCTCTAGTGTTAAAGAGCTTATTTGTTCTCCTGTTCTTCGATCAAGTGTGCGATCCTCCTAGTCATTAAATCTTTCAACTCTTGTTTCTTCTTATTTAAGACTTCTTCTTCTTTCCTTCTGGTTTGGTCTATTTGAATCCAAGGTTTTCCTAGTAACATAGCAAATGGAGCATTGTTCTCAATAAATTTAACAACTTCAAATTCTTGCTCTGTTGAAGTTCCATTGGTACTCATAGATATATGGGTGAGCTTTCCACATAGATTTATCATCTTTCCTCTAAATAGGCCTATTCCTCCCAATGAACGAATCATATCAGGCTTCCCTAAAGTTTCCCAAGTTCTTTCTGTCATAATATTCACCTGTGTTTCCCCATCCAGAACACAGTCAATGTCGAAGTCTCCTATTCTTTATTCTATGCATTCTTTTTCTTCTAATATCTCTGATAAGTTGACATGTCGGTGGTCATTCAGGGTTTCTTTCATCTGTAGCAATACTTTCTTTGATTCTTTCTGGGGTTCTTCCATGGTTTCAATTGCTTGAGATTTCTCATGGTCTTCTTGCCTCATATTCATGTTTTCAAGCTTGGCAATCATTCTAGGGCAATCTAAAACTTCATGGTCCATATCTTTACAACAAAGACAACTAGGTATTCTACCAGGACAATCCTTAGCAAGATACCCTGGTCTTCTGCAACTGTAACAAAGAGTTAATCCTCTCTTTCTTTTAAATAATCCCTATCCTTTTCAGTACTACGTGCTAGGATTATAGTATCTAACCTGCAACAACTTCTTTATAGGATCCTGCATCCATTTGTTAGTCGAAACATTATCTCTATGCATAGGTATGACATATATTTCATTATTTCTATCAGATCTATTCATATCAAACCTTTTCATATCTAGTTGTGCCCTACTTTTCAAGCTAGGACAAAATTTATCAAACATACCTAGATCCATGCTATTGAAATAAAAATTTCCACTTATATTACCTTTAACGAAGAACAAAGCTTTCAGATCTTACCTCTTCTCTTCAGATCAGACTTCTTTTCTTAACACAAAGCTTCAAAGTCGGTCAGGGTACTACACACTAAAGAAACATACCTACACATAGAGCTTACATAGTTCCAAGTCAGATCTTTGCACAAAGCCTCTTCTTCCTCAGTTCCTAGTAATCATAGTTTCAGGTCTTGACAATGGAACCATTTGTTGGCACAGGGTAAGACCCAGGGTTCAATTGTCAAGAGCGCACCAACAAAACCCTAACTACCGACCCTTTCAGAAACACTTGCAAAGTAGATGAAGTCTCACCCGAGGTAGAGGAAGGGGTGGTTGTAGGACTCAAGTGTCTGCAACCTTAGCTGGGACACAGATATGTGATTCTAACACTTAACATAACACTTAACAGTTAACATTCATCAAGATCCCATTCTTAGTTACAGTGCAGTCAATTCCTACTATCAGCGTAGATAAACCCTAAACTATAAAACATCGTAGTATTCAATCAAATCCAACATCTAGTATCACTTAGCATAGAGAAATAGATTATATCTATCATATTCAAGCACTAAACATATTCACATAGGTCATATCTAGCATTCATTCACATTATTAGGCACAAAGCAACATCAGATCTATCTATCATTCATCTATATCAAATCACTAAGCAAGTAAGCACATAGACACATCAATACATTGCACAAAGAAGATCAACACAACATGTACGTGGTTCACCCCCAACCTGGGGATACGTCCACCAACTCTTCTCTTCTTTATTATCTATGTTCAAGATTCTTACAGGGACAAAACATCAAGATCCTACTTTGCATAGGATAGGAGATCTGCGTGCACTCTGCCAGATCCTCCTTCACTGAGCTAGATTACAACAGAAAGCCTTCTTATAATTACTTTCACTTAGCCTTCCAAGCCTTACACTATCTGCACAGAGCATTTAGAACTATCACTAGCACTTAGCTATTCATCTCCAATCACATAGATTGCACCACTTTCTACATCGACTAGCTACTTATTTATACATTAAAAAATTGGGCCTAACCATGGGTAAACCCATGGGCTGACATTCCCATATCTGTTACATTATCCCAAAACCCAAAAATCCCTAAAAAGTGGCTGAGATCTCGCAATCTCATAAATTGAGCTCTACCTTCGACAACCTATCAAAGTCCCAAAAATAGGTCACACATGACCAAGGATCCTTAAAACTTGGTCAAAGGCCAATAGGTTCCCAACACTAACCTGTGACTCATCCCAAGTCACTCTTATTTGGTTAAGTTTTCCTCAAAATTCTCAATCTTGGCTCGAGATGCTTCGACTTGCTGTTGTGCCATGACCTCCTATTCAGTGAACTCTTGGATGGCTGCTTCGTTGACAGGGCCTTATAAACGTTGTTCAACTACAGTGACGAATTGCTCCAGTTCTGCTTGTCGACCTTCGATCTCTGCGAACAACTAGCAAGCCTCATCCTGTATAGGTTGGAGCCTCTAAGTCACTTCCATGATCTTTCTATGAATGTTATGGATCTTCTGCTGGGCAGTGCGCTTCTCTTGGGATCGCTTCATCCTTTCAACAACTGATAGGGGATTCAACTGTGCCTATATTGTTTATGCTTGATACTTCACCTCTTGGAGATATGATTCTAGTGCCTTCAGTTCTGGATTCTCAGTGATTTTCTCAAACATTTGGACACTGGGATCACTCATTTTATTGCATTTCATGGCAAGGGATTTTATTCTCTCAACTACGCTATGGGAAGTTTCTTCTCTTTGATCCCTTACATCTTGCAGACTATCAGGCACTATGTGGAGCTCTAGGTCTATTATTCTTTGTTGTATCTACTGGATAGCTTCTACGAGCTGCTTGACTTGATCCATGACTCGATCTTCTTCCTTTATCTCTAAGCCTGTCACAGAGAGGATTTCTCTGTTGACTGATTCTTTTATTTCGAGTTTCTCTATGAGCAACTATTCTTTTTCTTGTTGCATCTATGTTTTCTCCTCTTTAAACTTTACCTGGAGAGAAACCTTCTCCTATTTTTCTCGAACTGTGCATATCCCCTTTGGGAGGTACACAGTAACCATGGTGTACTTGAAGTCTCTTGGCACACTATCACGACTCACCTCGCTGGCCAGCGACTGGATGTAGTCGGGCAATATGGTCGGGATCAACTTCGCATTACCTAGGTCATCCTTGTGCTTGGTTCTCTTTTCTGTGACGACTTGGGATGGTCCATCTCTATGAGAAGTCGATGGAGAGGCTTGCACTCCTCTCATCAAAGATTCTTGAATACTTGCAAACATTATGTTCTTGGCCATGAGATCAATGATAAATTTTTTGACGACAGTCTAATGGTTATATTGTTTCCAATGGCTATATTGCTTCACCACGCTGAAGTGCCATGTGGTGTTATTATGATATCCCGACGAAGCTCCAATTTTGTAATATTTCCCTCTGTGAAGTTCCCTTTGGAACCTTCTGTAACTTTTTGATCTTGGCTCTCTTCTTGTTGATCTTTCTATCCTTTCTCCCAGTGAGCTTTGTCTCGGTATTCCTCTTTCCATTCTGATTTTTATCTTCTTTTGGCATAGTAACTTCACACTGTTAAGATTCTTTCAGGGGAAATACTTCTTCTTTATCTAGGGTAGGTTCTTCAGTATTATTTGAGTCTCCTTCTGTTCTATAAACTTCGACATCCAGGTCTCTGGTGTTAAATAACTTCTATTTATTCTCTTGTTCTTCGATCAAGTTTGCGATTCTCCTAGTCATGAAAACTTTCAACTCTTTCTTCTTTTTCTTTAAGACTTCTTCTTCTTTCCTTCTGGCCTGGTCTCTTTCAATCCAAGGTTTTCCTAGTAACATAGAAAATGGAGCGTTGTTCTCAATAAATTTAACAACTTCAAATTCTTCCTCTGTTAAAGTTCCATTGGTACTCATAGATATCTGGGTGAGCTTTCCACATGGATTTATCAGCTTTCCTCTGAATATGCCTATTCCTCCCAATGAAGGAATCATACCAGGCTTCCCTAAAGTTTCCCAAGTTCTTTCTGTCTTAATATTCACCTATGATTCCCCATCCAGAACACAGTCAATGTCGAAGTCTCCTATTCTTGATTCTATGCATTCTTTTTCTTCGAAGATCTATGATAAGATGACATGTCGGTGGTCATTCAGGGTTTTTTTCATCTGTAGCAATACTTTCTCTAATTCTTTCTGGGGTTATTCCATGGTTTCAATTGCTTGACCTCTCTCATGGTCTTCTTTCCTCATATTCATTTTTTCAATCTTGGCAATCATTCTAGGTAAATCTAAAACTTCATGGTCCATAGCTTTACAACAAAGACAATTAGATCTTCTACTAGGAAAATCCTTAGCAATATGTCCTAGTCTTCTACAACGGTAACAAAGAGTTAATCATTTATTTCTTTTAAATGATCCCCAACCTTTCCTATACTACGTGCTAGGATTATAGTAGCTAACCTACAACAACTTCTTTCTAGGATCCTGCATCCATTTGTTAGTCCAAACATTCTCTCTATGCATAGGTATAACATATATTTCATTATTTCAATCATATCTATTCATATCAAACCTTTTCACATCTAGTTGTGCCCTACTTTTCAATCTAGGATAAAATTTATCAAACATACCTAGATCCATGTTGTTGAAACAAAAAATTCCACTTATCTTACCTTTAACGAAGTACAAAGCTTTCAGATATTACCTCTTCTCTTTAGATCGAACTTCTTTTCTTACCACAAAGCTTCAAAGTCGGTCAAGGTACTGCACATTAAAGCAATAGATCTACGCACAGAGATTTCACAGTTCCAGGTCAGATCTTCTCACAAAGATTCTTCTTCCTCAGTTCCCAACAATCACAGTTTCAGGTACCAGCAACAGAACCATTTGTTGGCATAGGGGCAGACCCAGGGTTCAACGCTCAAGAGAACACCAACAAAACCCTAACTATCAGACCTTTCGGCAACACCTGCAAAGAAGATGAAGTCTCACCTGAGGTAGAGGCAGGGATGGGAATCCAGTGTCTGCGACCTTAGCTGGGACACAGATCTATGATTATAACACTTAACAGAGCACTTAGCAGTTAACATTCATCAAGATCCAGTTCTTAGTTACATCATAGTCAATTCCTACTATCAGTGTAGATAAACCCTAAACTACAGAACATCATAGTATTCAATCAGATCCAGCATCTAGTAGCACTTAGCATAGAGAAACGAATCAGATCTATCACATTCAATCACTAAACATATTCACATAGGTTAGATCTAGCATTCATTCACATTATTAGGCACAAAGCAACATCATATCTATCTATCATTCATCTATATCAAAGCACTAAGAAAGTATGCACATAGACACATCAATACATCGCATAAAGTAGAGAAACACAACATGTATGTGGTTCACCCCCACCCTAGGGCTACGTCCACCAACTCTTCTCTTCTTTATTATCTTCATTCAAGCTTCTTATAGGCACAAAGCATCAAGATCCTACTCCGCATAGGACAGGAGATGTGTGCACACTCCACCAGATCCTTCCTCCCTGAGATAGATTACATCACAAAGCCTTCTTACAATTACTTGCACTTAGCCTTGCAAGCCTTACACTGTCTGCATAGAGCATTTACAACTATCACTAGCACTTAGCTATTCATCTCCAATCACATAGATTGCACCGCTTTCTACATCGACTAGATACTTATTTATACATTACAAAATCAGGCCTAACCATGGGTAAACCCATGGGCCAACATTCCCATACCCATTACATTATCCCAAAACCCAAAAATCCCTAAAAAGGGGCCGAGATCCCGTGATCTCCACTTCGATTTTCTCTCCGCCTTTGAAATCCTGTCGAAGTCCCAAAAATATGTCACACATGACCAATGATCCTCAAAACTTGGTCAAGGGTGAACAATTACATAGTGCAAGTGACATTGTCGGCTGACGTGGATGTCTCATCCCTGGCTGAGCCAACTTATGGTGTATGGTTGAGGATTTTGTGTCGTTGTTAGGTTCAACCTCTTGATGACCTCTACTAAAATTAGGTTCTTTTGGCTACCATTATCAACAATGAAATGGAGAGGTTTCCCCTTCACCGACATATGTGAGTGGAAGAGGCACTCCCCTTCTTCAATCTCCTTTGGTTCCTCTAGCTAGACTTTTATGGTGGTGTTATAGTCCAAAATGCTACCACTATGCATTTTTTATCATGGTCCATCAATTTACACACTTGCAAATCACTTTTTTTGGAGTTCCTTGTCAAAATATCTCATTTTTCAAGGTGTTCACGCCCTGATCTACATGCAACTTGTGTACATACACTACTTGATACATACACAACCTATGAACACACTCGACCTGATCATTGACAACCCGTGTTTACTCACAACAAGTTGTAAAAAATAAAAATTTCGTTCTCTTTGATGGGTTTATGGGATATTTTAGGTTGCATAACCATTATGACCTCCTATATCCCTTCTCATAACCAAATAACCATCAAATGTCCAAATAAAAATGGTCCTAGGGGGGTCATTTGAGATAAATTTGGAAGAAGCAAAGAAACTATGCCCAAATTTCTCCTTCTTTATCTCTAATCTTATGCATCAAGTTCTGAGTATCCATCCTCAACAATCTCATTCTCTCATACTCTTTATGCAATCCATAAAACCCCTTAGTTTTAAATGTTGATTGTGAGGGTTTCCTAGTGATTATGGGATTATTGCACTTGGACTCATATTGGAGGAACCCAAGAGATGTTCATAGAGTGGTGTGGACATTAAATATCTTGGTTGTAATCTTCCTTATATGTTATCAATAAAAGAGAGCTTTCCTTTCCCAATTCATACATCTATGTTCTTGTAAATAATTTTGAATGTTTACAGCTTATTTCATGAGAATTAGTACATGTTTATGTAAATAATGATTGCATATATTCTCTTGTAGATTGATTTTTGTGTTGTTTCAGGTCATCTTTGGGAGGATATCTACAACTTAGGAGCAAGTAGCAGATAAGGGGGATCTACTACGAATGAAAGGATACAAGGTGTCATTTTTCATATTTTTCTTGTTTCCCTTGTTTAAAAACAATCATTAGGGTTTGTGAGATTAGGTAAGAATAGGTCAGTTTTTATCTTTTAAGGATTCATCACTCTGCCTAGACATTAGACCCTTTCTAGGGGTATTTTTTCCCAAAGTAGGTGGCGATAGTGACACTGGGTTCTGCGTTAGTGATCCATTTTCCCTTATCTAGTTCCAAATCAAAGTATGATTTGGCATCTGACTTTGAGGATTTCATCTCATCCAAGAACGGTTTTTTGGAGGGACATTTATCAGTGTTGTGACAAGGGATTTTGTGGGACTCACACCACTTTCCAATGTTCTTCTACGACTTCCTGTTACCCTTCTTTTCTTGTGTCTTGGATTGGTTGTCTTGAGACTTGCCATATTTTGTTTTTCCTTTTATCTAAGAGTTAGGACCACCTTTACTGTGCTTCTACTGTGATGTTTACAGAAATGAATTCCTTCTTATTCTTTTTCTTTAACTTTTTCTAGATCTTGACAACATATCGATAAGTGGCTCCCAATGAGGAGATGTCCAGGAGATCCATATATATTTGGATGTACCTATGTAGTCCATTGTGATACTTCATGACTAGGTGCCACTCTAAGTCTTTAATACCCAACTTTGTGCACAAGGTATGGAATATGTTGGTGTACTCTGACACTCTCTAGTCTCTCTCCTGACGTAGATTTGTACATATCATGTATCAGTTATCATAGTTTCAAACAGGGTAGTATTTTTCCTTGAGGGCATAAACAAAATTTTCCCAAGTGGGCCTTGGATAAAAAGTTGTAGATTCATCTTCAACGTGTTGATGGAAGCAACTTCTTCTTCCCATGTGAAAGTTTGATAAGGAAGAAAACTAAAATTTTTATGGGAAGGAGTCACATTCTTTCCATCATCTACATGTAAATTATGAACATCTTGTACCTTATTAAGGTTTGGCCATGTAGAATGAATTTGAAAAATATCATAAACAACCACCTACATAGCACAACCATAAAAAATATCATTGTACAAAGAATAATAATTAGTATAGGTGAGATAATGAAATGCCTCTCACTAAAAGAAAAAACAATATCCTTGAAGGGCATCTTTTCTTCAATAGGCACCTTCAAGATTAGTTTTAATTGTGAATTTGCAAGTACCACACAAGGAATTATTTCACAATCAAGACCTTCTTCCTTCACATTACTCTTCTCTTTTGAGAAATATGCAAATTGTTGTGTTGAAAGTGTTATGCATTGTGTATTTATATATTCCTCTTTAGTTAACTTATCAACATTTTTTTTTCTCTTCAAAATTGTTTACATACATAGTATCTTAAAAAACATACACATTGTTAATAGATGGGAGAAAAACAAAAAAAAAAATAGAATGAGAAAGATCAAATATTGACTTGATAACTATAGGAGCACCTTCTTGAATTTTCTCAACTAAACTAATAGAAACTATTTCAATACCACAATCATGATCAACAAAGATTGATTCGATTTGTTTAATTTCTAAGGTAACTGTCATATTTTCAAGAACCTGAGAGCTATCTTCATTTATGTGGAAAGTTTCCTCCTACATTTCCTTTTATGACAAATATAAAGTATAATAATGAGAACCTGACATAACCACCAATTGAATCCAAAATGAATCATTATCAGAAGGATTTTTTCCCTTCTTTTTTTCTTTCAAACCAACCTCATAAATGATTGAGCTTGAATTATCTACATAAGAGGTCTCTTTTTCATCAAGAGGAAATGTAGGTGGAGTAACATGATCAGAGGTAACATGCACTTATTTTGAAATAACATGTTCTACCTTATTCATATCCCTAAAAGTGAAGAAACGCCCTAGTGTATGTTGTTCAACCACAACAGTTGTATCATTGGGATTTTCATCTGAATCCAAATAAACATGTAACTTAGCATCAAGACATGATTCAAATTCATCACTTGTTGATTAGTCTTACTCATTTTAAAGGGAGAGAAGATATAGATACCATTCAATGATTTTATTTATAGAGGGATTATCATCCAAAGTAAATCTATGGCAAGTATGAGAAAATATTAAAACAAAGTCTTCCACTAATTCACCTTGTTTTCTTCCAAGAGATTCTATTTCACTATATAAATCATCAAAATCATACCAAATGTTATGAAAAAATTGTTTCTGTGTATGAATATAGGCATTCGATAAAGTCTCACACCATTTTTCAGCCTCGCCTTTGAAAGTAAGGAAAAACAATATGCACACAACTACATCATTTATAATATCACAAGAACAATTATTATGCAGGAATTGAATGACATGTTCACGTCTAGATACATCTCCTTCACCATAAAAATAAATTGTTGACAAGTGTAAGACTGTATTTTAGAAGTTATAATTGATAATGGAAAATAAAAGAATATCCATACAAGGATTTGAGTACGATCCTTTAATAGTTAGAAGCATTAAAACAAATGGCTCCACAGGGTCAACTTGTCGTCTGCCCTCCTTGTGGTGCCATTTTTTTGATGAGTAAAAATGACCTATGTCAATAAGGGGAGAATTTCTTGATGGTAGGTCCCAATTAGACCCACTCTCATTTGGTATGGCAATATCCTCCAGTATGTGGGGCTGAGTGCCACCAATTAAATAAATTTCTCCCAAAAAGGAGACTTACTCATTTAATATCTTATAAATACTAAATGCATTCCTAATCTATTATGCAAATGAAATCCTTTTCTAACCTATGTATATTCCCAGCCTAACAGTAGCAACAAGTAATTTCATGTTGGAGTTACTTCACACACACCTAGGATTTCGTTTTCCTAAGGTTTTCCCTATGTTTATGAGTCATTATTCAGTCTCCTATATTTTAGGAAGAATATTCCTCTAGGAGAATATTTTCTTCAGTTCACACTTCCGTTTGATCAGTTGAGTGGAGTTTAGATGCCACATTGGAATTATCACCATGAAACATTGGGATAATCAACAAATAATGCATATTGTCCTTGGTATCATCACCAGACTAGTGCATTACTCATGATTCCCTGATATCCTCCTTACTGAAGACTAATAGACTAGTTAACTCATCTAGGTGGTAGTTCACTTTCGTAACTGCCCGAGAGACTAGACTAGGTGGTAGTTTACTCCCATAACTGTTGGTGTGTGTCCAGATCACTCTATACAATCACTATGGCGTAGTGGATTCTCCTCCAGTGTGCATTGGTTGAGTTATACAGAGTATATCATGTGTAAATTATCATTCATTCATTTTGGTTAATGAGAATTCTTCCATTCTTTCTCTCCTACTTCTCTTTTCTTCTATTTTCTCTGCAACTGTGTATGTCAATTCCCAGCTAGATCTATTCTATGCAATTTCAACACATTTACATGGCATCAGAACCAATGGATTACTAGGGAAAATAAACACCAAATTATTTTTGCAGGTACCAAAGATTGAAGACAACGGAAAAATGGAATTTCCAAAAGAATTCATTTTTACACCTTACAATTTCTTTGCATGGAAGGAGAAGATTATAATGCATATTCGAAGAAAATGATTATACAGGTTAATCATGAACACATATACATAACCAACATCATCCATATAAAAATCCAAGTATTTAAATCAAATGGATGAAGCATTCAGAACAATTTGCAGTCTCATTTCTCCTAAACTCCTCGTTTGCATATCCTCCTGTAAAACCCCCAATGAATCCTGGACCACCATGGAAGGTATTTTTGGAAAACAAGATGAGATGAGGGGACACATTATAGAGGTGGAATTTCTCACATTGGATCCAAAAACCTTCGACAATCTCCAAGAGTTCTTTACCAAATATAAGGATTTGTTGTCGCAACTCAAGGCTTGCGGGGTTGATAAATCTAAAGAGGAGAAACAAATGGTTCTCACCATACTCTCCAAAATTGGTCAAGAATACTCAATGTTTTTATCCACATTTCATTCAGTTAGATTCACCTTTGGAGCCACCTGGAAGATTCCCTCTCTTGAGGACTTTATCGAGGCTCTGACACAAGAGCATAACAAGCACATCAACATGGGAAAAATCAAAGGCCCAAAGGTGCATGCACTTACTGTGCAATATGTAAGTGATCATCAATATCATAAATATAAATACAAAGAAAAAAGGAAAGCACATGCAAATCCAAAGCAGGAAGGGTACTCAAAACCCTTCAACGATGCCTCCGGATACAAAGGTGGAAAGGGAAGAAAAGGGGAGAAATGCACTTACTTAGATAAATGATTCCATCCATAATATGAATGTATGTAGAAACAGATAGATACAATGACCCAAAAACTTCAGCAAAACAACATTGTAGATTGCATTCTCGAGGGTGCCAAGAAGAAGAAGCCAAAAGATCAGAATCCCAAGAAAGGAAATTCTAGCCATGCTTTCATTGCCATCAAATCCTCTCCTGATGCTTGGATCATATATTTAGGTGCATCACACCACATGGCTGCCAAAAAAAAAGTCAATTCTCCATTGGATGCATGCAAAGGTCCTCCAATTCTGATGGGGGACAACTCTCTAGTCGAGGTCACCGACAAAGGAATAATTAAACTCACAAACAAAAGCTTTGAGAATGTGTTGCATGTTCCCAAACTTTTCATCAATATTCTCTCTGTATATTAGATGAAAAACTCTGGCACTGGAAAGGCAGTCATATTCACACCTGATGTAGTGGATATCTATGACATGCAAACCAATTCTAAGGTTTCTACCAGTGAGGTAAATCATCAATCTAGACTCGACACATTTTCTAAATTTATTGAAATAGATTCTTCATTACTTCTTACCCATGCTGATGAAAGCAGTAGGATATGGCACGAAAGGTTCAATCATTTAAATTTCAGATATATATAACAAATTATCAAGAAGAGAATGGTTGATGGTCTACCCAACATCCACTTCTCCAAAGGAATTTGTGAGGGATATGTTCTTGGAAAACACCCTCAAGACAAAGTAAAGACTCAAAAGGTTTCCTCTCCTTTAGATATGATCCATAGTGACCTCATGGGCCCTTTTCCACATCCATAAATCAATAAAGAAAGGTACGTTCTCACACTTCACATGGATTTACTTTCTCAGGAAAATATCAGAGGTCTTTGAACACCTCAAAGATTTCAAATCCCTTGTTGAGACACAATCAGGAAAGAAAATCAAGGTCCTCCAAATAGATAAAGGGGGAGAGTATGTCAACCATGAAATACAAAATATTTTTCATGAGGTAGGGATTCAGTTACAACACACGGTTCCCTATACTCCATAACACAATAGTGTTGTTGAGTGGAAAAATAGATCTCTAAAAGAGATGGCATCTTGCATGCTACATGCAAAGTCACTTCCACAAATATTATGGGCTAAAGAACTTAATTGTGAAACATACATACAAAACATATATCCCCATATATATTTCAAGGATAAGACCCCCTACGAGGCTTGGAGTGGCCTCAAACATGAAGTGACTCACTTTTGTATTTTCAGTTCACGTGCATGGGCCAAGATTCCCTTTGAGAAGAGGAAGAAACTTGATCCAAAAAGCACAGAGTGTATCTTTGTTGGATACCCCAAAGGTGTGAAGGGATACACACTCATTGATATTTCCTCGGACCAGCTCATCATTGAGCGTAGTGTCCAATTCGAGGAAAGTGTCTGACATGTACCTCAACATCCACATGCAAACATTTTTATTCTTCCACCTGTAAGAGATGATGAGCATGCACATGCCGAATCTTCTTCAGATGAGAGTTCTGATTCATAGGATTCATATGATCCAAATATAGAGTCAGTACATCTATATGCAAATTCAGTGAATCCAGATGCAGATGCAGAGCCAGAGAAGATGCTCAAGCGGACCCATACTACTCTTCAGGATGTAGGGGATCTTGTTGGTGATCCAACTCATACTAGGAGGACTCGTCCTAATTTTGAGGAGCCTCCTCTTGCACTCATTGCCATTGAACCGATGCCTCTCAGGCATCTTTTCTTGGTTTAGTCTTCAGATCCATAGTCTTATGGAAAGGCTGCTGGAAATCCATTTTGGGAATCCACCATGCAGGAGGAGTACAAATCCCTCCTTGAGAACCAGACTTGGGATATTTTTCCCCTTCCTTCAGGAAGGAAACTTGTCAGGTGCAGATGGGTCTACACGAAGAAGAGTGCAATGGATGGACATATTGGTAGATACAAAACCATGCTAGTTTCCAAAGGCTTTCAGCAGGTGCATGGCATTGACTATGATGGGACCTTCGCTCCAGTAGCAAATATGGATTCCATATGTTTGGCACTTCCCATTGCATCAACCAAACGATGGGAATTCCATCATATCGACGTGAATAATGCACTTATGGAGATATCTCTTAAGATATCTATAAGGAGCAGACCTAGGGATTTATTTAGGATTCATCTTTGGTCTGTCGACTAAAGAAGTCTATTTATGGCCTCAAGTAGGCTGCAAGGGTATGGTATGCCAAGATGGACTCTTACCCGCTATCACAGAACTTTGTACGTTCTAAATCAGACCTGAATGTTTACATGCTCAAGATGACTGATTCGCTTCTACTCCTAGTTTTGTATGTTGATGATTTGCTGATCATCGGTTGCTTGACTTCAACGATTGTTGCAGTCAAGAGGATTCTACATGACAGGTTCTTAATGACGGACATGGGTCAACTACATTTATTCCTTGGACTCAATATCAGTCAGGATGCATCAGGCATCAAACTGTCTCAGGCCAGGTATGCATGAGATCTCCTTGAGAGATTTCACATGAGAAACTGAAAGTTTGCCCCAACTCCTTTCCTATCAGGATTCAGAATTGAGGATGGCAGGGACACTCCACTGGTTGACAACACATTGTACAAACAACCATTGGGGAGATTATTGTATCTCACACACTCTAGAATAGACCTCTCCTATGCAGTTGAACTAGTTTCCAAGTTCATGTAGGAGTCGCATGAGATACATTGGAAGGTTGCAAAGAGTATCCTTCGATACATATAGGGAACCATCACCTGCGAGATTCACTATTCAATAGACTCTACATTGGACTTCATCGGGTTCATTGATTATGATTGGGATGGCGATAGCATTGATTGCGAGTCCACATCTGGTTACTCACTCAGTCTTGGTTCAGGGGCTATCTGTTGGTTGAGCAAGAAGCAAGATGTTATTGCTCTATCTTTAGCTGAGGCATAGTACATAGGGGTTGTTAACATAACCATTTAGGCTATGTGGCTACAACATTTTCTCACTGAGTTGGGAATTCAGTTTCATTGGCTGATCATCATCTGGTGTGACAACCAGAGCACTCTGAAGTTCTGCAGAGATCTAGTTTAGAGGCAGCAGACGAAGCACATCGAGATCCACATGCACTACATCTAAGACTTAGTACATGATGGGATCTTAGACCTGCAGTTCTATCCTTCAATATAACAGACTACAGGCATATTCACCAAGACCTTCGCTGAGAAGAAGCTCCATTCTCTGCGCAGTCGTCTTGGAGTGAAGGACACAGTTGCCTAGCAACTGTTAATTATTCTTTTTACATACATTGTACTTTGAAGGGGGGGGGGGTTCCCATGATTTTTTCCCTCTTTCCTCATTTATTTCAGTGTATCTTTTGTATTTGGTTACCTAACATGGCCTTGTTGTTGGAACCCATTCTTTATTTTCACCATAGCGATGTTCAGGGGGGGTGTTGGAGTTACTTCACACACACCTATGATTTTTATTTCCTAAGATTTTCCCTATGTTTATTAGTCATTATTCAGTATCCTATATTTTAGGAAGAATATTCCTATAGGAGAATATTCTCTTCAGTTCACACTTCAGTTTGATCAATTGAGTGGAGTCTAGATTCCACATTCGAATTATCACCATGCAACATTGGGATCATCACTAACTAATGCACATTTTCCTTGGGATCATCACCAGACTAGTGCATTACTCATGATTCCCTGATCTCCTCCTCACTTCACTCTATTTCAGTCATTTAACTGAAGACTCATAGACTAGTTAACTCAACTAGGTGGCAGTTCACTCCCGTAATTGCCCAAGAGACTATACTAGGTGGCAATTTACTCCCGTAACTATTGGTGTGTGTCCATATCACTCTAGACCACCACTATGGTGCATTGGATTCTCCTCCATTGTGCATTGATTGATTTATACAGAGTATATCTCGTGTAAATTATCATTCATTCATTTTGGTTAATGAGAATTATTCCATTCTTTCTCTCATGCTTCTCTTTTATTCTATTTTCTCTACAAATGTGTATGTCAATTCCCAGCTAGATCTACAATGTGCAGGTTCAACACATTTACATTGCATGCATAAAGCTTAATTATTGGAAATAGGAAATAATTCACATTCCACGGCATAAACCTTACTAGCATATTCAATTCACATAAATGATACTGAGTATGTTCCTATTGTCACATTCATAACCAATTAATAATATTTTACTTACGTAAATAATTGACAAAAATGAATAATTGCATGAATTAGTAAAATATAAACAATTGGAAAAAATGTACAATAACATCAAATGGTCATGAATCAACATCTCCTTGTACTCATCCTTTGGAAATAATTCCTCAGAAAAAGGTCCAAGTAAAAGATCTAAAATAATTCAATCCTTTATTCACCTTGATAAAAATATACATGCCCAATTTTGAGATTTTCCAACCACACATCCCCTAAGAAGGAGTCCACTTTTATAATAAATCCTGGTACTGTTTTCCTCTTCTTTGTTTGTTTCATAGTTACACCTGTTACTTTTCTCCAACTTAAATTCCCATACTCATTTACAAAAATAGATGAAGAATAAAACCAATAAAGTATAACTTGGGAACATGAATATTCACATGCTCTATATTTAGGTGATTTGTTTTTATTATTTCTTCTCCTTTAATGCATATAAAAAATTTCCATTTATTTTTCTTAACTATCTCCATTATTTTTTGTTTTTCTTAATCTCTTCATGTGAAACCATGTAGAATTTAATATATATATATATATATATATATATATGAAATTGGAATAATCATAAAATAAATAAATAAAACGTAATAATTAATATGAAGTTTCCCCTGTAATTTAATTATCTAGTCATCTAATCTAAGAAATCTTCTTCGTGTTGGCATCTCTTCGTGTCCCAACTTAAAATCCGGCTACAAGAAAAAGAAAAAAATTGCAAGAAGATAGAAGATGAAATAATTTCCTTAAAAAAGGAACTCGAGAAAACTATTGATTAATTGAACCAAGATTGAAGTTTGGAAAGTGTACTGAAATACTACATAACATTCTCAGTTGCAAAAGGTCACCATTCATCAAAATAGGTCTTGGCTATGATGAAAAACATCAAAAGACCCCCAAGGGAGATGCAAGCACTAAGGTCACGAAGCCATCAAAAAAATAAAATTAAGGAAAACCTAAAAGCTATGCCAATATTCTCAAAGGCTCCATCAACAATAAAATCAGTGGTAGGAAAGAAAATGCTGACCAACAAAAATCCAATTCTACCCACAAGAATGAGTTTAGAAGAGTTGTTCCACCAAGAAGACATTTCACAAACCGATACCAAAATCTCTTTCTTGGCTATTTTTTTTCTTTCAATAACTTTGGTCATAAAGAAATAGATTACAAAGCTTATGCAAGAAGTGATCGTGTGAGAGATATAAATAGAGGTTCTTGTAAAACCACAAGGAATGATTATGTAAGAAACAAAACTTGAATTTATCATGGGTTTGTTGATAGAAACTATAATTCATTTTCTCCCCTACTTGATTACAATGTTGAATGTTATAAGTGCAATAAAAATAGGCACATAGAATGTTACCGTAGAAGCAACATAATAAATAAGGAAGAAGATGTTCTTGCCAAACATAAAGAAGAATACATAAAGGTGTGGAAAAGGAAGCAAGAAAAACAAAAAAAAGAAGAATGTGGACTTGCACTTTATACTAAAAATGAAGGGAACCAATGGTACATCGATAGTGGATGTTCAAAACACATGAAAAAGGACCAGACAAAATTTCTCACCTTGAAGGAAGAAAAAGGAGGCAAGATTACTTTTGGAGATAATGGCTCTACAAGGATAGTTGGAAAATGTATTGTTAGTATTGATAATGGAAAAATTAAGACACAAAATTCCATGTATGTTGAAGGGTTAAAGAACAATCTTCTAAATGTCATTCAAATGTGTGATCAAGGCTACAACCTCATATTTCATTCTAAAGGGTGTGAGATAAGGAAAAAAACTTTAGAAATATTGGTGGAAAATGTAATTAGAACCTCAAGAAATGTATACATACTCAATGAAGTAAAATAAGAAAAAGTGTTGTATGGAATATAAGTTGAAAGTGATATCCCTCTCATCTCATCAGTAAAGGAAAGCACAAGATTAGGGGGAGTATCCCTTTTCCATTGATGTCAAATGGGGAGAAGTTGTAGATAGAGGAATAATTGCAGAAACAAGGAAAGTTGCAAACATGGGGAGTATCAAAATTGACTAAGGCTTTCCATCAATGCCAAAGGGGATATTGTTATAAATATTGTTTTAATTGATGTCAAAGATAGAGGGAGCCTACAAGATGGCCAAGATAAAGAACCTTCTTGAATTTTGTCATCTAAACTAATAGAAACTATTTCAATACCACAACCATGATCAACAAAGATTGATTCAATTTCTTTAATTTTTGAGGCAACTGTCAGATTTTTAGGAACATGAGAGATTTCTTCATTTCTATGAAAAGTTTCCTCCCATATTTACTTTGATGAAAAAGATAAAGTAGAGCAATGAGATCCTGACATAACCACTAGTTGAATCCAAAATGACTCATTATCAAAATGAATTTCTTCCTTCTTTTGTTCTTTCAAACCAACCTCATAAATGATTGAGCTTGAATTCTTTGCATAAGAGGTATATTTTTCATGAAGAGGAAATGTAGGTGGAGTAAGATGATCAAAGGTAACATGAAATTCTTATTAAATAACATGTTCTCCCTGATTCATATCCCTGAAAGTGAAGAAAGACCCCAACATATGTTGTTCAACTACAACAATTCTATCCTTGGGATTTCCACATGAATCCAAATCAACATGTATATTAGCATCAAGCATGATTCAAATTCATCACTTGTTGATTGATCTTGCTCATTTGAAAGGGAGAGAAGATGTAGATACCATTCAATGATTTCCCTTATAAAGGGATTATCATTCAAAGTAAATCTATGACAAGTATGATAAAATCTTAAAATAAAATTTTCTACTGATTCACCTTGTTTTCTTCTAAGAGATTCTATTTCACTATACAAATCAACATAATCTTACTTCTCAAAAGAAAACCATATGTCATGCAAAAATTGTTTCCAAGTGTGAATAGAGGTGGTTATTAAAGTCTCACGCCATTTTTCAACCCAACCTTTGAAAGTAAGGACAAATAATATGCACACAACTCCATCATTCACAATATCATGAGAAAAACTATTATGTAGGAATTGAATGACATGTTCACCTGAAGCTACATCATCTTCACCATCAAACTTAACTTTTGACAAGAGTAAGATTTTCCTTTTAGGAGTTCCAATTTATAATGGACAAGAAAAACATATCAATATAGGGATTTGAGTAGGAGCCATTAACAACCAGAAGCATTAAAAAGAATGGCCCACAGGGTGAGCTTGTCATATGTTATTCTTGTAGCACCATTTTGTTGATGGGTAAAAATGACCTACGTCAACATGGGGAGAATTGCCCGATGGTAGGTCCAAATTAGATCCACTCTCGTTTGGTATGGAAATCTCCTCCTGTATGTGGGTCCGTTTGCCACCAATTAAATAGATTTCTCCTCAAAATGAGACTTAGTCCTTTAATCTCTTCTAAATCCTAAATGCATTCCTAATCTATTATGTAGATGTAATCATATTCTAACCTATGTCTATTCCTAGTATAACAATAAAAAGTAATTGCTGGTGTAAAGCTTGATTACTGGAAATAGTAAAGAATTCACATTCCAAAAAAAAATAACAAATAACAAATTTCCATTGATTTTGCTTAACTATCTCGACTATATGGTGTAGTGGACTAATTTGCTTCTTTCTGTTCTCTAAATCAATAAGAAATTTTTCTCAGTCACAGTTACGCAGGGATTTAATTCATTTGGTAAAGACTTGCACTCTTTAACTACAGGCTGCAACCATAATTTATGTTTGGCTTGTCCTTGATCTGGTTTGATTCCAATGAGAAACCACAATCCGAGCAACGACCACAAAGATTGAAGGCTCAAATTG
Organism: Picea glauca; assembly: GCA_000966675.3. Taxonomy (NCBI): domain Eukaryota; kingdom Viridiplantae; phylum Streptophyta; class Pinopsida; order Pinales; family Pinaceae; genus Picea; species Picea glauca. The sequence goes on along the minus strand of JZKD02S0174139.1, from coordinate 137,757 downwards.
TCTTTGCCAAACCATAAAGTGGTAGCGATGAATAAATCTCTAGACCATCTCGACCATAAAGTAATGAACAAAGTCGTCCAATATGTTGCTGTACAACACCACAAATGACATCTCCTTCTCCATTTCCCTATTGTTTATCCTTCACCATTTTGTTGATGGGTAAAATGACCTACGTCAACATGGGGAGAATTGCTTGATGGTAGGTCCAAATTAGACCCACTCTCGTTTGGTATGGAAATCTCCTCCTGTATGTGGGTCCGTTTGCCACCAATTAAATAGATTTCTCCCCAAAATAAGACTTAGTCATTTAATCTCTTCTAAATCCTAAATGCATTCCTAATCTATTATGTAGATGTAATCATATTCTAACCTATGTCTATTCTTAATCTAACAATAACAATTAATTGTTGGTGTAAAGCTTCATTACTGGAAATCACATTCCACAAAAAAAAACCTTACTAACATATTCCATTCATATAAATGATACCGAGTATATTCCTACAGTCACATTCATAACCAATTAATTGACAAAAATAAATAATTACATGAATTAATAAAATATAAATAATTGACAAAAAAAACATCAAAGCATCAAATGGTCATGAATCAATGTCTCCTTGTAATCATCCTTTGGAAAGAATTCCTTAGAAAAATATCCAAGTAAAAGCTCCAAAATCCTTCGCTCCTTTATTCACTTTCATAAAAATATACATGCCCAATTTTTAGATTTTCCAACCCCACATCCCCAAGGAGGAGTCCACTTTAATAATAAATCTGGGTACTCTTTTCCTCTTTTTTGTTTGTTTTACAGTTACACCATTCCTTTTTGTCCAACTTAATATCCGATACTCATTTACAAAAATCGCTGGAGAATAACCAATAAAACAAATAAAATATAACTTGGAAACATGCATAGTCACTGGCTCTATCTTTAGGTGATTTTGACTTTACTCTTTCATCTCATTTGATGCATATAACAAATTTCCATTGATTTTGCTTAACTATCTCGACTATCTGGTGTAGTGGACTAATTTGCTTCTTTCTGTTCTCTAAATCTGTAAGAAATTTTGCTCAGTCACAGTTACGTACGGATTTAATTCATTTGGTAAAGACCTGCACTCTTTAACTACAGGCTGCAACCATAATTTATGTTTGGCTTGTCCTTCATCTGGTTTGGTTCGATTCCAATGAGAAACCACAATCCGAGCAACGACCACAAAGATTGAAGGGTCAAATTGTCTTTGCCAAACCATAAAGTGGTAGCGATGAATAAATCTCTAGACCATCTCGACCATAAAGTAATGAACAAAGTCGTCCAATATGTTGGCGTACAACACCACAAATGACATCTCCTCCTCCATTTCCCTATTGTTTATTAAATCCCCTTCACAAAAACTAACTGGACTCCTTTTCCCCAGTTCAACCTGCTCAAATTTATGTGACAAGAATGTTTCCAAACCCTTTTTCTAGTCTTTTAGGATTCATGTTGAATGAGAGCCTTAGGACCAAACAATAATTGACTATAGATTTCATCGGGTCTAGAGTTATAATCCGGAATCAGGACGTAATGAGAACGAAAAGGAATAGTGAGTTTGGAATCCAAATATATATTGATTGTGTAATTAATGTAAATTTTTGAACCACGTGAAAGCTATAATAAGGTTTTAAACTTTTTGACAGTTAAAAAAAATAAGTTATTTTATAGATTAAAAAATAAAAAAATTATATTTCTTATGTAAAAGATTAGGTTTTTCATGGAATTTTTTAAGTTAATGGAAATTAATGTCAAATGAATAGCAAGCAAACTCATTGCTATAGTCTTGCTTTGGCAAGGACTAATAAGTCTAGGTTAGTCTATAGATATAATTATTCAAGATGAAAATGAGAAAATTCAAGTGCCATAGCCGTTATGAGTGAATTTTGAAAACAATGAAAGCAACAAATCATAAAGAGACATTTTTCATGATGAAACAAAACTCATGCTTAAGATTGCATATTCAAAGGCCACTATCTGAAACTTTTTTGAAACTTTTATTCAATGACTCTCTTTATTAGCAACTTATCACATGACCTGGTCACATCATTGCCAAAAACAAACCCAATTAGTTTTAATCTTATAGGCCTCCATGTTTTTTCACAAGTACAAGCTTGCCTTCAACACCTCTTGTTTTATCTTGAAATATGACATAGGACAAAGACAATCACTTAAGGAAACAAAGGGAGATGAAAGAAATTGCATAATCACAAGATCAAAGGAGCATCAAACGCAAGACATGCATGAACCATCAAGGAATATAACTCATAAGAAAAGAAAATGTATTCAAGCATTAATTCATCAAACCAACTAGAGTATATGCTTAATAGACACATGTAGAAACAAACAAAAATGTGATCAAGCAACCAAGGGTCATGAATGAAGCCAGACATAAGGAAATAATATCTTTCTTTCAAACATAGACCAAAATAGCTTATCACCAAAGAAATCAAAACCAAAGGGAGTGAAGAGACCAATGCCATCATCAAAAGATAGTAAGTTGATCAACCATAGGACCCTAAACCAAGACTTAGAAACCAAAAGTAGAATTATAAAAATAGGTAGCAATTTCAAAGTTTAATAGGGGGGCCTTTATTTTTGATCAAAAATGAAGGGGGGTTGTTGTAGGATCAACACCACCTTAAGTAAAATAATTTTATTTCAACTTTATAAAGATAGGGAGAGGGAGAGTAATTGAAAAAAAACAATTTCTTATTCTGTCAATAGGTGCTTTCTACTTCCCAATATGAGGGAGATGTGTAATTCCTTCAATGCTAAATTTAAAAATATATTAATAAAAAAAAATATTTCAACTTGAGTCATAAATAAAATATTTCAATGTCCACGTTAACTAAAATATTTCAATACCAAATTTATATTGAGGAAGATGTGTAATTCCTTCTACGTTGAACATGGAGTTGACAAGTGACATCTAAAATAAAGATTAATAAAAAATATTTCAACGTCAACCACAACAATTAAAAGTAGAAAAATTATTGTGGTTAAAACATTTCAATGGTGTGTTTCCCAGTATGAGGGAGATGTGTAGTTCCTTCCATGTTCAACATGTAGTTGGCAAGTGGCATGCACACACACACACACACACACACACACACCAAATTAGTGTGGTTTTTTAGAAGGAGATGTGTAGTTCCTTCCATGTTCAACATGTAGTTGGAAAGTGGCACGCGCGCGCGCACACACACACACACACACACATAGAATCTGTGTTTTTTTTTTTTTTATGTATGGTATGAACTATTTAACAACCCTAAATACCATGAAGGCTTGTTTATCAATGGTTGGATAATTTAGCTTAACCTCTTGTAGACTAGTACTCATAAATGAAAGGTGATCATACTCATTCCCTTGCTCAACATGGAGTTGACAAGTGACATTTAAAATAAAGAATAATAAAAAAAAAAATTTCAATGTCGACCATAACAATTAAAATTAAAAAAATTCTTATGGTTAAAACATTTCAATGTTGTGTTCCTCAGTATGAGGGAGATGTGTAGTTCCTTCCATGTTCAAATTGTATTTGGCACGTGATGTGAAAACACACATGGGGTAAATTTATGATGAAGTGTCAAATGGATAAAACTCAACATAGCAATGCTCAAACACATAAACTTATAGGAAAGAATGCATAAGAAGGTGAGGTCTTAGCTAATTTTAGTCAGCGATTTAAAAGAAAGTATGGGTAGATGGAATATTTTAATGAGAAGGATGAGTTAGTCTACTATTAGCATCAGACCTTACTAGAAGACAAGTGAAGAAAAATCTCAGACACAAGGACTTATTGATCTAAACTTTAAAACGCTGATAATAATTACAACAACATCACAATCAAGCATACATTGTAACACAACTATAATATCTCAATTGAATAATTAAATGATGAGAAAATAAGAGTAATAAAGAAGTAAGATGATGGAAAAGAAAGATGATTGATCTCATACATAAAAGCTAGAGTCTGGCTCTGTTATATCAAAACATTACATAAGGGAGTCTATGATCAACCATTTCAACCTCAAAATGTTCTTCTAATGCTCCATTTATATCCTAAACAAGGAATGACATCATGCAATTCAATTTTGATCCTCTAACATAGGATTCTCCCACCTAAAACTGAAAAGCTTACACCTGTTCAAGTGGAAACAACAAACTACTATAAACATGAGAAATGTTGGCAACCATCCTAACACCATAATCTTTTCTTAGTGAGGTGTCCCTTGAGTACATATCCTTCATTTCCATGTGTCCACCATCTCCAACTGACCTCCAAGCATCTATACTAAGCTCCAATAGCCACCTAGTGACTGTTGAATCTCTCAAAACCCATCAAAATAGGGATTGGGAACGAATCTTGAAGTGTTGACTATATCAGCCAGTTCGTAGTGGATTTCACAGCGAATTCCATAGAGAATTCTATAGCGCCTGCATGTGTAGACTATTTTGCAACATATTCTGTAGAGAGGTTGCATTTTATGTCCGTCTAGATCATTTCGTAGCGGATTTCGCAGCGATTGTGCAACTTCTGTATGTATAGCTCATTTCACAGTGCCAGGCGCTACGAAATGTCCTGTAGCTATCTATGTTGTGCTATTTGAGCCAAAAATACCCAAAAACCTTATCTAAAGGTATATAATCCTGTAGAAGCCTCCAAAAAGGGTTTATGACAGCAAGATCAGGTATAAACATAATACTTCCCACCAAGACTTCTACATGCAAGGATAACCATCTTCAAAATTGAGAATCTTTCAGCTACTCCATTTCACCTCCCGAGTCTGGTACTTCTTCTGGTTACAGCTTGAGTAAGCACATTCAGATTTCTTTGAGCTAATTCATCTTTGAAAGTTTGTAGCTCCATATTGATCCTTCTGATCTGAGATTGTAAATCTATGTTCTGCCTGTATAGATTTCTAAGCTTCCTATGAAGGGGAAGAAATATCTTTGTTGTAAACCTGGTCATATCAATGGTTTCCTTATACATATCCATAAGATCATTCAATTTTTTCCTCTTGACCAACCTTTCTTCCTTCAGGTGAGCAACCTCCATTCTCGCATCTCTGAGTTTTCTGATCAATCTTTTGAAGGTAGGGTTTTCAGGGGGAGTAGTTATGTCTATGACTTCAATGTGTTTTTCAACAGTCTCAATTTTACCCTTATCCTTCCTCTTGATGGGAGCTTTTGTTATGGTTTCTTGTTCAACAATTTTCTTCTTAGCTAATGACCTGGTGAAGGGCCTCCTAGATTTAGTCTCAACTGCAGTAGTAGGTGAGGGGAAGAGTAACTTTCTCCCTTTTTTTCCTCTGGTTTTAGCTAAGGGTATTTATGCTAATTCTAGAGCTGGTTGGGGTAAAAATTCCCTTTGAGGAGAGTGATGAGCTTGTTGTAGGTGAATCCCCCTGGGGACAAGTGGATTCCCTCTTGGTCTCTAGACTCCTAAGGCCAAGAAAGAAAAGTGATTAACATGGACACTGACATCCTTTTAGATCTAATCAAGCTAATATACAAAGGAGAAGAAGAAAGATATTTACCTTGTTAATGACGTTTGTCCTTTCAAAGTCCAGGCTGAGCTTTGATCATGAGCTCCCGGATAGATCCTGTAGAACAAAAAAAGATACATTGAAATTCCTACTATAATGAGATTAGCTCAAATATAGATCCATATACAACAGACAAACTCATGTGGAATAAGCATAAGTTTGAAAGAAACAGGCCAAGCATTGATTATTAATGAGAAGAAGTAAAAGTACTTACAATCCTTTGATGAAGGTGCAACAACTTCTTCCAGTTCTCCTTGTCCAACCCCTTTGCTCAAGTAATATACACTGATTTCTTTGATGAAATATCAATTATGAGATCATAAGTTTCCATCTCCAGTCTCTTCTATTCATACCACCTATAGGATCATAAGTTTGGTATCAATCTCTAGTCTCCATTGTCTTTGTATGTTTCCTATGAGACCATAGGTTTCATACCTCCAATCTTTTTCATGTACCTTTCACCATAAGAAGGCCTCCTTATATAACCTTGGAGAGGCCCAACCACTTGAGAGATATTTGGGATAATTTGAGGATTCCTCTCCTTTAGTTGAGGATCTTCCCTAAGATCATGCCTTGACCATCTATTCGAATCCAACCACCTTCAAAACTTGAGGGATTCTTCCCTGATTTGTCTCAACAAACCCAAAACTTTCTTAGAAAGGGTAGCGCTCCCTCAAAATCGTGCATAGGGAACTCAAACACTCCCCCAAAGAGGCTTAGGGAGAATTAGCACTCCCTGAAAGTGGGTAGGGGAGCGCTCGTCTCCAAAATCCATTTTTTAGTGGTTCTTTCAGTGGAAAAAGGTTTGTAATCCCTGTCAAGTGATTTCTCTTCTTCAAAACTAGTTTTTGGGGTGTCTTAAGTGTCTTTGTGATGTCATTAGAGGCATGACATAGGCAAGATGACAGTATGATGTTTGTAACACTTGCAACATGTGTAGTCAATATGTGACACTTGTGGACAAGATGTGGCACTTACAACACTTGTAATGACGACACTTGCAACACTATCGAAGTGAGTAATTTTGATGTGTAACAGATTTCCCCCCAAAGTATGAAGTTAGAAGATGATTATGACTGAAATTCTTTGTATAATTTTTCGATCAAGGGTATGGATGGAGAGAGACCGGAAAAGTATGCACACAACCATCAAACAAATATTATGACATGTTTCAAACCCAAGGCAGGCATACCTATGCTTGAGTGATAAAGAATTTTCAGGTATGGCCACCATAAAATACACTGCGGATCCATAATTATATTAATAAAAGGTATAGCCACTGGAGATACAATGTGGATCTATACTCCTATGACCTGAACTAATCGTATCCATGAAGAATATACAGTGGATCTATGATATGACAAGACATAGCCATGACCAATACAAAGTGGATCTATGTAACATTATATGTGTCATAGTTCAAAAGAACTCCTTAGCAACCTAGGAAAAGTACATATAAGAGTGATGAATCAACCCAGGGTCTTCTTACCGATCCTGATGTAGTACAAATCTAACCATGTGAATAGATGTCTTGATGTCAAACATGGAATAAACCACTTGATTATCGGTCAGTGATGTAAATAGTTAACAAGCGCGAAGGAGATCACCATTGATGTCAATGATTCCCAAGGTACTCTAGTACATTCCGACAAATGTGAATAGATGAGTTGAAGTCAAACATATGTGGAATCATCTGATTAGAGGTCAATGATGTAAACCCACTATCAGACGTGAGGAGGCCTGCCATTGAGGCATGTAGGTCCCAAGGTGCTAACTGGTTTCTAAGTCTAGTTACTGGATAATGTGTTGAAGTCGACAGGAATAGACTCGTCGAAGGAGAGCCTTGATGTATCGCCCATCAATGACATGAAACTGACATAGAGATGTAATTGGTAGATCAAATGAACATGGACCGACACGGGTATTGAAACAACATATTTGTGATGGATGACTCTCGAGGAAGATACTTCCCTTGAACACTCAGGGAAAATAACAGAAACATGACATGGAACAAAACACGATGATGCAGTGGATGCTGTGACTTTTGTCAGGTGATCCAAAGGAGTAAAAGAAACTCAGAGGATTGGCTCAGTGCAGAGGTTCAACGGATTAAAATGTGTGCAAATACAAAGTGTCAAGTTCAAGGGTGACCGTAAGAGCTACTGGTAGTGTTCTCAAAAACTGCTTGGCTTGCTTCTTTTAATTTCCCCCCCATCTAGATAGATGAGTACCTCTTTTTAATTTAACGAGCTCGAGAAGGGTAACACATGCTCGATATAACTCAACTTCGGTAAGTCCCTCTTCTTTTATTTAACAAATTGGAAGAAGTAAGGGTTCGATCTTGTATGGGCCCTTCAATGTATGATTGTTTAACGAGTCCAGAGAAGGTAAACTCGGTGGTTTTTGATATTTAGAGAGTCTGAAAACAACTTAAAGATGACTCCAATGTTGTCCTTTTTCGTAATGTTAGTCTCATGAGGTCGAAAAAGAGATAAATTATCACTTGAAAGATGCCCTTTCAAACCTTTTAACGAGTGGGAAAGGAAGCAAGGTCACTCGGAAATCTTTTCATGTTTAGGGAGTCTGAAAAAGAGCTTAAAGACAACTCCAAGGGGTTCCTTTTTTGTTTATCCATATAGGTCCAAAAGACAGATACAAGTTTACTCGGTTGCATTCTCATGTTTTTTCGAGCATGAGAAAGAACAAAGACTAAGCTCGGTATGCCCCCAGCTTGAAATTTAGTGGCTTAACTCCAGAATGATCATCAAAGGCTGGAGACATGCCCTCCAAACTTCAATTCATTCACCGACTGTGAGGTTGTCACCAATTTCTCTACTAGTTGGAGAAAAAGGAGAAGGGTGGATGAAATGAAGGTTCAAGAGAGGAGCTTCTTTCATTTGTTAATGATCTTGACACAAGAAAAGAACTATGCTCAGGGCTCTTGGTTCAATCCCCAGATTGTTGTTTCATTTTTTAATGAGATTTCTACAGAGAGGAAAACTATGCTCAAAGTGTTTGTTTCATTTTTTAACGAGCTTTCCACAGAGAAGAGAAACTATGCTCGTGACCTCTATTTCATTTTTTAATGAGATTTCTACAAAGAAGAGAAACTGTGCTCGTGAAATCTGTTTCATTTTTTAACAAGCTTGCTATAGAGAAGAGAAACCATCCTCACGGACTCTCCTTGATCATGGATGCCAAGAGAATAAAGATCTGGAAGGACACCATGTCAAGGGACAAAAATTGGTCATGGCTTCCAAGATATCTTCACTAGATGGAAGAAAATCACTCTGGAAGGAACACATGTCGAGGTTCATGACAAGGGTAAGTAGATCATGCTCCAATAGCCCTACCGAAGAGATCACCATGTCAACTACTGGATCCAAATCATTGGAAGTTTAAGTCATGGGAGATGATGGAAAATCAACATCAAGAGGGGAGATAGAGTGTATATCTTCCTGAATTTCTTCACAAGGGGAAGAAAAGAGGATTGATGATGGTTATTATCCCAAGGTAGCTTGTCAATGCTCAACATTTCCATAATAGATTAATCAAAGGGAAAAATTGGGGAAATGTAGTCGATCATAGATGACAAGGAACTTAACCATGATGGCATCGAGTAACTATATTGTGCCAATAGATGTTGGTCATCCGAAGAGGGAGAAGCAGATTGGATAGAAACGTATGATGTTTCGGTTGGACTAATTGGCACGGTGTTACCTAGTGTATTGAATTTCAATAGACTAGGTACAATCCAAGGGTCAGATGATTCCAAAGATTGATAAGTTGTAGTCGAAATCATATCGACGGTGGCAATATGATGTGTAGTCAATGGAAGTGGTGTAGGGAATGTACCCATAAGGATAGAATATTTTAGTAAGCCAACACCAATGCTTTCATACATTATCTTGTGGTCTCCCAAGAAAGGAATGTTGTTGGTAGCAAGAGTGCGGGCATCGGTTGTGCAGAAATCCAACTGATCAATAGTGACAGTTTTTCCATGATGAGGAAATTGTACACATCGAAAGACCGACAAGGCAACGACAGTCATAGCATAAAACCAACTTCTTCCAAGTAACAAGTTGTAATCGAGGGGAGCATCGACGACCTTGACATCAACAGTGACAGTTTTACCACCCAACTGGATGGGAAGGGACTGTAAAATCCCATGAGGATGAAAACCTCTCCCATCTAATGCACATAACATCATTGGAGATTTGTTAATTGCGGGTGATTTTAAACTTTTCCAACATGCTAAAGACATGACACAAGTTGAGGCTCCCTCATCCAGAATAGTTCGGTGGATTTGTTGATTGTGAACAACAACATCAACTTGGAAAGCAAGTTGGTGGGAGAGTCGAGATGTATAATTTTCTAGGTCAAACATGATATGGTTGGATGACTCAGGATCAACAACACCAATAGCAGACAAGAGAGTTCTACGTTGACTGGGGTAGTGTTGTAGAATTTCTAATGCAGACATAGCACACGGTGCTTGAGCCAAATCTTCAACAATGTTGTAGTTCTAGGTGGCACGTGAACTAGGATTAAAGGTAGATTTATGGATAGTTTTCTTAGGAGGGTGTAAGATAGAGTCAAATATAGGTTTCTCAATCTGAAGTGTTCTAGATGGAGGATTAACCGATGGAGGACTAACGAAGGATGATGATGGATCCGGTAAGGTACCGGTACCATTAGTGACTTTTCCTTTGTCAGGGTTACCTAGTCTGTCGTATGTCTTAGAGAGAGTGGTCAAATTAATCCCATTAAACATATAAATATGTTCACTCGTTGAGGCCTCATCATGGGGATGGCTAGAACTGCCCCCAGGAGAGGGGCTTTGAGAAACCATGGATTGTTGCTTTGGAAAAGGATGAGTAAGCACAACGGGTTGTGAATTTCCATGGAAACGTTTGGCCACATCATTGCGATGTGGAAAGTCTCGAGTGTAGTGATCGTCACCACAAATGATACACGATAATTTCAGTTTCCGTTGTGGTTTCTTTTCGGTAGCAGTTGTTTGATTTTTTTGTTGTTCATTGTTATTAGTATTTTTTGATTTAGTTTTTGTCTTCTTCTTACCTCCAGATTGTTGTAAAGGGGCATATTGAATGAAATTCACCTTAGATATCTAAGTTTGGGGGGAGTTAGAGGAAAGTGTGGTCGACTGAGAAGTAGATGGAGTTTTGACGGAACCGATAACACCGTCCGCATGAGATGAGGATGACGACTTGGATGGATCGGTATTAGCTCGAGAAACATTTGGAAGCAAATCATACAAAGTACTAGATTGTGAATAAACCAAATCTAAGTACTAAGCCCGAGCAATGGTTTCTTCCTCAGTGACTGCGCCACCCATAGTGACATTGTGAGAGATCGGGGGTAAAAGTGATTTAGTAAACCACTCCGCCAATAATATGTCAGGAATGATTATTTTGATCATCCTTCATCGTCGTCTCCACTCATGAATATGGTCAGAGATATGAATAGAGTCAATTTGAAGAAGGGAGGTCAAGAGTTTAGTACTTGTCTTGTAGTGAATAGGTAGTTGAAAGTGTATGAATAAAGACATGGCAAGGGAGTTGAGTTCATGGAAAGAAGCACGTGGTAGTTCAATATACCACTTTGTTGCCGAGCCCGTAAGTGTTCACTGGAAAAGACACAAATGTATATGATCCGGATTTTATGAGAATAACAAAATGAATATAGATTATTAATAGGTTATTAACTCAAAATAACAGAGATACAGCAAAACAGTTTTTCTATTCAATAACAAAATAAGCTGAAATTGTAAAATGAAGTGAAAACAAGCTTGCTGGAATGGTGGAAGCTTATCTCTGAGAAGAGATGTGACGACAGCACACATTTGCAAGAAGAAGGTTACAATGAGGCTCTGAAGACCTTTTTAAAATAAGCAATAATTCCCAAAACCCTAGGCATCCAAAAACCTAACCCTAGGAGATGAAGCGCCAAAAGTCATGTGGCCCTCGTTTGGGTAAGTTAGTACATCATCTTCCCAGGGTCATAACTTTTGCATACAATCTCCGTTTTAGCCATGATATAGCCCGTTGGAAAGGTATCATCGAGGATATTCATTTTTGGGGATAAATCATGCCTTCAACTATCATTGAGGATCTCGATACCTAAAAACCTTCATTTTATCCCTCAAAATGGCCCTGGAAGTTAAAACTGCTAAAAATAGTAAATTGCCAAAATTGTTAGAAAAATGTTTTGAGCTAGTTGGAAAAGGTGGGTGGATACCAATATCCATCTAGATCAATCCTCCTTACTTAGGAATGAATGGTATCCATTACGTTGAGGTCCCCCATTAGATGAGGAAATTTCTATTGAATTTGGCCCCGAGTGAGCCACTTGCCTTGGTGCAGGAGCTGCCTTGCTTTGATGACTCGATAAAGTTGGATCCTTTGTTGTCGAGTTACCTTGAGCTGTCTAACCAAAATATGATCATTGGATTCCTGTTGTATGCATTCGAGGTTGAGCTCTGTTGGTGTCATCTGTTCTGCTACCTCTGAGGTGTCCAATAATGGTGGGAAATAAGGGTGAAGGAGATCCACGTTGAACACTAGGTACAGGCCAATGAAAGGAGGAATGTTGAGCTCAAAAGAATTATCCCCCATGGCCTTGGTGATAGTGTACGATCCATAACAAAGTGGGTGAATCTTCTGATGGGGTCCTATAAGGCGTTCTTTCTGGAAGTGCAACCAAACTTTGTCGCCCACTTGAAACTTATGTGGCACCTAACGTTGATCATGGCGTTGTTTGTACTTGTCATTGGACTTCTGTAGGATATCCTAAACCTGTTGGCGGATGTGTTGGATCCACTCAATGAACTAGGTGGCTTTGTCAGATTCAGTTGGAGCAGGAGATGAGTTAGTTGAGGTTACTGCAAGGGGAAGTGCAACATCTATGGGACCCAATGGTTGGAATCCCAACCCCACTTTAAAGGGGTTGTGGCCAGTTGAGCTATGCAAGGCTCGGTTGTAACTATGTTGGACATAGGAAAGTCTCTCATCCCATGTGCGAGGGTGCTTTGAATTATACATGCGAAGGATATGCACAGTCATTATATTTAAAACCTCGGTTTGGCCATCTGTCTGGGGGTGGAAGGTCATGGATTTGGTGAGCTTGGTGTCCAGTAGTGACCAGAGGATCGACCAGAATGTGCTGAGAAATCGAATATCCTGATATCAAATAATGGTTTGTTGGATTCCAAAATGTACCTAGACTCATTCAAAGAAGAGCTTGGCAGTGGCCTCTACTGTGATGGTCTTCTTGCAAGCAACCAGAATCACCATCTTAGAAAAGTGATCAAAAACCACAAAAACATAGTCATTTCCCCACTTGGTGGATGAGAGGCCCGACATGTAGTCCAATGAGATGGATTCCCATGGCCTATCAAGAGTAGGAAGAGGGGTGTACAGGCCCTATTTCTTAGTGGTCAGTTTGGCAATAGCACAGGCAATGCAGGACCTGATATACTTTCCGACCTCCTGTCGAAGTTTCGACTAGTAGAAATGTTTCTATAGCATTGCCACTATCTTTTCAACATCGAAGTGTCCTGCCACCTGGCTGTAGTGGACTTCCCAGATCAGTTTCGCTCGCTCATTTGATGGAACACAGATATGGTCTAGATGACACAACAACCCATCATGAATATGGAAATTATCGACAACTGCATTTTCACCCAACATTTGGTAGGTGGTAGCAAAGTCAGGGTCTATCTCATAGAGTTGGGGCCATCCAAATGTCTCATGGCCTGAAGAGTCTAGCACTGTGGTGAGTGCCGCGACTGGCGGTCTGCTAACATAATCAACGATGCGATTGATGCTTCCTATTTTATACTTGATGTTGAGGTGGAATTGCTGCAAGTATGTGGACCACTTTTGATGGTGGCCATTTTGCAATTTTCCTTGTGTCTACATGAACTGCAGTGGCTTATGATTAGTGTGGATGATTGTTTCCTTCCCAAGAATGTAATGTCTCCACTGGCAAAATGCTTGCACAATGGAGTACATTTATTTGTCTTAAGTAGGGTACTTATGGACATTATCTGACAGTGTCTCACTATGATAGGCCACGGGATGGTCGTGTCGAGTGAGAATGATGCCCACAACATAGTCTGAAGCATCTATCTCGATCTCAAAGGGATGTTTTAGGTTTGGTAGTGAAAGTACTGGGGTTGAGCACAAGCATTGCTTCAAATCATCGAACACTTGTTGTTGGGACTAACCCCACGCAAATTTCTCCTTACCACCACCCCTGTTTATTTGGTTGAGGGCCCATGAAATGTGGGAGAAACCCAACACGAACTTGCAGTAGAAATTAGCAAGTCCCAAGAAGCTCTAAAGCTCAGTGAGTGTTGTTGGGGCTGGCTAGTCACAAATGAATTGGATCTTGGATGGATCCACATGTACACCATGTTGATCAATGATGTAGCCCAGTTAATGGACCCTATCAATGCCGAAGGAGAATTTTTCCATATTGGCGTATAGCTTTTGTTGCCGCAGGGTGTGCAAAACCTGCTGAATATGCTGCAAGTGTTCGGCCCAAGTCTTGTTGTAAATTAGAATTTCATCCAGATACACCACTACAAAAGTATTAGTGAATGGTCACAGGATATCATCCATCATCCTCATGAAAGTGGTTGGAGAATTTTTCAAATGAAAGGGCATGACCAACCATTCAAAAAGTCCTTCCTTTGACTTGAAGGTGGTCTTCCATACATCTATCTATTCTATCGGGACCTAGTGGTAGCCAGAATTTAGATAAATCTTACTGAAGTATTTGGCCCCCATGACTTGATCAAGGAGGTCATCGATTCAGAGAATCAAGTACTGGTTTCTGAAAGTGATTTTATTCAGAGCCTAGTAGTAAATACAGAGTCACCCAGTTCCATCTTTCTTATGTACCAACACGATTAGGCTCCCGCAAGGTGATGAGCTGGGGTGGATGTACCCCTTGTGGAGCCGTTCTTGGATCTATCGCTTGATCTCCTCATTCTCTAACAAAGAGTGACGATAGACTGGCCCATTGGGCAGTGGTGCACCGGTGGTCAGATCGATCGGGTGCTTGAAATGGTAGTGTAGAGGTACCCCTGTAGGTGAGGAGAAGATATCTGAGTATTCTTCCATGACCTTATCTACTTGCTTCTACTGTGTGGAGAGGTTGGTCGTAGAGACCCTAACTATGGCTGCGATCTTTCTCTTATTCTGAGAGCGAATCATGAAGAAGACAAATTTCCCCGTTTGAGAGATGACCTTCTTGCATTACTTAGCAGAGATCAATGAAATAGCACTAGGTGGGACTGCCTCGGGTATCCTGTACAATTTCCTGTTCAAAGTAATAATAACACTACGGGGCCTAGAATCATATACAACATGATGTTTCCATAAATAAGGTTGGCCCAAAAGAACATCACAAACTTCGAGAGGGGAAACATCACACAATACCTCATCTTTGAAGGGCTTGATGCCGTACGACAATCGACACTATTGGCTGATGCGAAGATCACTTCCTTGGCGGAGCCATCCAATGGTGTAGGGTTATGGGTGCAACATTCTTGGCAGGTCCAGCCGCTTGACAACCTCTGTTGAGATGAGGTTATTCTGGCTACCGCTATCAACGATGAAGTGCAGTGGGGTGCCTTTTACCCACATATGTGAATGGAAGAGGTGCTTTCCTTTTTTTGGCTCATATGGTTCACCAGGCTGGAGCCTTGTGGTAGCAACGGTGGCACTGGGTTCTGTGTTAATGATCCTTCTTCCCCTTTCTGGTTCTTTCTCAGAGTCAAAATCTGGATCTGATTCAAAGGCTTTCACTTTGGCCACTAGCGATTTCTTTGAGCGGTAGTCAGAAGTGTTATGCCAAGGTATCTTATGGAAGTCACACCACTTCCCGGTATCTTTGTTTGTCTTTTCGGTGTCCTTCTTTGCTTGCAGCTTGTACTAGTTTTACTGATACTATCCATATTTTCTCTATCCTTTGTTTAGTGGGTTGGGGCTGCCCTTTCCTGGATTTTGTTGTGAGGGGTTCCCAAGCCCAAATTTCCACGTCTTTTGTTTGATCTTCTGCTAGATTTTGATGGCATATCGGTAGGCTGTGCCCAAGGATGAGATGTCCAAAAATTCCATTTTTGTCTAGATGTATCTATGCAGAGCACCACGATACTTGAGCACTAGATGTCCCTCCGAATCTTTGATTACCAACTTGGTGCACAAGGTATGGAAGATATTTGTGAAATCTAGCACTGCTTGGTCTCTTTCTTGCTGCAGTGTGGTCCATTTTGTATATAGGTTGTCATAACTTCCGATAGGGTAGTATTGTTACTTAATAGCATCTTTGAAGGATTCCCAGGTGGATGTGACTGAAAATAATGAGGTTTCCTCTATTTCCTTTTTCTCAGAGAAAGTTTCCCACCAATCTTTGACATGGGGAACGACTTTGAGGAGCGCAAAAGTAATCTTTTATCTATTCAAAAATTTATGAACAAAAAAATACCCTTTTAGTAGATTCAACCACTTGTCTACAACATCTGCATCTATCTAACCTTCAAATATAGGAATATCAAAGTTTATTTGTACCTTGAAGGGGGCGACACCTCCATTCGAAGAAGATGTGTCGCCTGTTGGTAGTTGTCGAAGGATTTGCGCAAAACTATTCATCATCTCGTTCCTCTGTTGCATGAGGGATTCCTCAATCAACTGTTTGAAAGGATCTCCTGTCCCATCATCTTTCTTTTCTCCTTCCATGGGGGGTTGTTTGGGCGTGTGAGAGCTTCTATCCTCAATAGAAACAAGCTCGAGACCCAACTCTTTGTACTCCGACCTCATTGGGGACATGCATTAAGACAACAAGGAGAAGACCGCTCTGATACCACTGATTCGGATTTTATGAGCATAAAAAAATGAATACAGATTATTAATAGGTGCTTAACACAAAATAACAGAGATACAATAAAACTAGTTTTCTATTCAATAACAAAATAAGCTAAAACTATAAAATGCAGCAGAAACAAGCTTGCTGGAATGGTGGTGGATTATCTCTGAGAAGAGATGTGACGGTAGTGCACATTCGCAAGAAGAAGGTTACAATGAGGATCTGAAGGCCTTTTTAAAATAATCAAGAATGACAAAAACCCTAGGCATCCAAAAACCTAACCCTAGGAGATGAAGCGCCAAAAGTCATGTGGGCCCCATTTGGGCAAGTTAGTACATCAACTTCCCGGGCTCGTAACTTTTGCATACGATCTCCATTTTAGGCGTGTGATAGCCCATTGGAAAGGTATCATAGAGGATATTTATTTTGGGGGATCAATCATGCCTTATAAAATCATTGAGGATCTTGATACTGAAAAAACTTCATTTTGGCCATCAAAATGGCCCCGGAAGTTAAAACTGCTAAAAATAGTAAATTGCCAAAATTGTCAGAAAACTGTTTTGAGCCAGTTGGAAAAGGCAGGTGGCCACTGATATCCATAAAGATTTTAGTAACTATATCTTAGTGAATAGGTATTTGAAAGTGTGTGAGGAAAGACATGGCAAGGGAGTTGAAATCATGGAAAGAAGCACGTGGTAGTTCAATATACCATTTTGTTGTTGAGCCTGTAAGTATTCACTGGAAAAGACACAAATGTATATGATCCGGATTTTATGAGCAGAATGAAATGAATACAGATTATTAACAGGTGGTTAACACAAAATAACAGAGATACAGTAAATTTGGTTTTCTATTCAATAACGAAATAAGCTGAAACTGTAAAATGCAGCGAAAACAAGCTTGTTGGAATGGTGGCGGCTTATCTCTGAGAAGAGATGTGACGACAGTGCACATTCTCAAGAAGAAGGTTATAATGAGGATTTGAAGGCATTTTTACAATAATCAAGAATTCCAAAAACCCTAGGCATCCAAAAACCTTACCCTAGGAGATGAAGTGCCAAAAGTCATGTGGGCCCCGATTGGGTATGTTAGTACATCAACTTCCCGGGGTCATAACTTTTGCATACGATATCCATTTTAGGCATGTGATAGCCCGTTGGAAAGGTATCATCGAGGAGATTATTTTTTGGGTCTCAATAATTCATTCATATATTATTGAGGATATTGATACCGAAAAACCTTCATTTTCTCCCTCAAAATGGCCCCAGAAGTTAAAACTACTAAAAATAGTAAATTGCCAAAATTGTCAGAAAATTGTTTTGAGCCAGTTGGAAAAGGTGGGTGGCCACCGATATCCATCTAGATCAATCCTCCCTCCTTAGGAAGAAGTGGTCTCCATTGCATTGATTTTCTCTATTAGATGAGGAAATTTCTACTGAATTTGGCCCCAGGTGAGCCACTTGCCTTGGTGCAGGTGCTGCCCTGCTTTAACGAATCGATAAAGCTAGATCCTTTGTTGTCAAGTGCCCTTGGTATGTCTATCCACAATATAATAATTGGATTCCTTTTTTATGTAGTCAGGGTTGAGCTCTCTTGGTGTCAGCTCTTCTGCTACTTCTGAGGTGTCCAATAATGGTGGGAAATAAGGGCGAAGGAGATCCACGTTGAACATTGGGTGCAAGACAAGGAATGGAGGAATGTTGAGCTCAAAAGAATTATCCCCCATGGCCTTCGTGATATTGTATGGTCCATAATGGAGTGGTTGAATCTTTCGATGGGGTCCTGTAAGGCATTCTTTCTGCAAGTGCAACCAAACTTTGTCGCCCAACTGAAACTTATGCGGCACCTGATGTTGATCATGGCGTTGTTTGTACTTGTAATTGGACTTCTGTAGGATATCCTGAACCTATTGGCGGATGTGCTGGATCCGCTCAATGAATCGAGTGGCTTTGTCAGCTTCAGTTGGAGCAGGAGATGAGTCAGTCTAGGTGACCGCAAGGGGAAGTGCAACATCTATGGGACCCAATGGTTGGAATCCCAACCCCACTTGAGAGGGGTTGTGGCCAGTTAATATATGAAAGGATCGATTGTAGCTATGTTTGACATAGGGAAGTATCTCATCCAATGTGTGAGGGTGCTTTGAATTATACATGTGAAGGATATGCACAATCATTCGATTTACAACCTCGGTTTGGCCATCTGTCTAGGGGTGGAAGGGCATGGATTTGGTGAGCTTGGTGTCCAGCAGTGACCAGAGGATCGACTAGAATGTGTTGATAAATAAACTATCTCGATCTGAGATAATGTTTTATGGGATTCAAAAATGTACCCAGACTCATTCAAAGAAGAGCTTGGCAGTGGCCTCTGTTGTGATGGCCTTCTTGCAAGCAACTAGAATCACCATCGTAGAAAAGCAATCAACAACCACAAAAACACAGTCATTTCCCTACTTGGTGGATGGGAGGCCCGACACATAGTCTATTGAGATGGATTCCCATGACCTGTGAGGAGTAGGAAGAGGGGTGTACATGCCCTGTTTCTTAGTGGTCAGTTTGGCAATAGTGCAGGTAGTGTAGGACCTGATATACTTTCCAACCTCCTGTCAAAGTTTCGTCCATTAGAAATGTTTTTGTAGCATAGAAACTGTCTTTTCGATGCCAAAGTGTCCTGCCACCTTACTGTAATGGGATTCCCAGATCATCTTTGCTCGCTGACTTGATGGAACACAGATATGGCCCAGACGACACAACAACCAATCCTGAAAATGGAAATTATTGACAAATGCATTTTCACCCAACATTTGATAGGTGGTGGCGAAGTCAGGGTCTGTCTCATAGAGTTGTGGCCATCCAGATATCTCATGGCCGCAAGAGTCTAGAACCGTGGTGAGTGTCGTGACTGGCGATCTATTGAGGCAATCAACGACGTGATTGGTGCTTCCTGTTTTATACTTGATGTTGAGGTGGAATTGCTGCAAGTATGTGGATCACTTTTGATGGTGGTCATTCTACAATTTTCCCTGTGTCTGCATGAATTGCAGTGGCTTATTATCAGTGTGGATGACTGTCTCCTTCCTAAGAATGTAATGTCTCCATTGGCAGCATGCTTGCACAATGGAGTACATTTCTTTGTCATAAGTAGGGTACTTACGGACAGTATTTGACAGTGTCTCACTTTGATAGGTCATAGGGTGGCCGTGCTGAGTGAGAATGGTGCCCAAAGCATAGTCTGAAGCATCTATCTCAATCTCAAAGGGATGTTGTAGGTATGGTAGTGAAAGTACTAGGGTTGAGCACAAGTGTTGCTTCGAAACATTGAATGCTTTTTGTTGGGACTGGCCCCATGCAAATTTCTCCTTACCACCACCCCTGTTTATTTGGCTGAGGGCCCATGCAATATGGGAGAAACCCAACACGAACCTACGGTAGAAATTAGCAAGTCCCAAGAAGCTCTGAATCTCAGTGAGTGTTGTTGGGGCTAGCCAATCACGGAGGACTTGGATCTTGTCTGGATCCACATGTACGCCATGTTGATCAATGATGTAGCCCATGTAATGGACCCTATCCATGCCAAAGGATCATTTTTCCAGGTTGTCGTATAGCTTGTGCTGTCGCAGGGTGTGCAAATCCTGCTGAATATGTTGCAAGTGTTCAAACCAAGTCTTGTTGTAAATTAGAATGTCATCCAGATACACCACTAAAAAAGTATTGGTGAATGGTCGCAGGATATCATCCATCATCCTCATGAAAGTGGCTGGATAATTTTTCAAACCAAAGGGCATTACCAACCATTCCAAAAGTCCTTCCTTTGATTTGAAGGTGGCCTTCCATACATCTGTCTATTCTATCGGGACCTGGTGGTAGCCAGACTTCAGATCAATTTTACTAAAGTATTTGGCCCCCATGAGTTGATCAAGGAGGTCATCGATTTGGGGAATTGGGTACCGGTTTCTGACAGTGATTTTATTCAAATCTCGATAATCAATATAGAGTTGCCAGGTTCCATCTTTCTTCTGTACCAGCATGATTGGGCTCCCACAAGGTGATGAGATGGGGTCGATGTGCCCCATGTGGAGCTGTTCTTGGATCTGTCACTTGATCTCCTCATTCTTTAACAAAGAGAGATGATAGAATAGCCCATTGGGTAGTGGTGCGCCGGGGGTCAGATTGATGGGGTGCTTGACCTGGTAGTGTAGAGGTACCCTTGTAGGTGAGGAGAAGATATCTGAGTATTCTTCCATGACATTATCTACCTTCTTCTACTGTGTGGAGAGATCGACTGTAGAGACCCTAGATGTGGCTACAATCTTTCACTTATTCTGAGAGCGAATCATGAAGAAGACAAACTTCCCCGTCTGAGAGATGACCTTCTTGCATTTCTTAGCAAAGATCAAGGAAATAGCATTAGGTGAGACTGCCTCAAATATCCTGTACAATTTCCCGTTCAAAGTAATAATAACACTATGAGGCCTAGACTAATATACAACATGATGTTTCCATAAATAAGGTTGGCCCAAAATAACATCACAAACTTCAAGAGGAGCAACATCACACAATATCTCATCTTTGAAGGGCTTGATGTCATATGACAATCGTCACTATTGGATTACGCAGAGATCGCTTCCTTGGTGGAGCCATCGAATGGTGTAGGGTTGTGGGTGCGGCAGTATTGGCAGGGCCAACTTCTTGATGACCTTTGCTGAGATGAGGTTCTTCTAGCTACTTCTATCATCTATGAAGTGCAGTGGGGTGCCTTTTACCCACATCTGTGAATGGAAGAGATGCTCTCCTTCTTCTGGCTCATCTAGTTTACTAGGTTGGAGATTGGTGGTAGCAACGGTGGCACTGGGTTCCGTGTCAATGATCCATTTTCCCCTTTCTGGTTCTGTCTCAGAGTCAGAATCCACATTTGATTCATAGGCTTTCACTTTAGCCACTAGCGACTGCTTTGAGAGGCAGTCAACAGTGTTATGCCAAGGGCTCTTATGGAAGTTGCACCACTTCTCAGTATATTTCTTTGTCTTTTTGGTGTCCTCCTTTTCTTGCAGCTTGTACTGGTTGTCCTAATACTATCCATATTTTCTCTATCCTTTGTTCGGTGGGTTGGGGCCACCCTTTTCTGGATTTTGTTGTGATGGGTTCCCAAGCCCAAATTGCCGCATCTTTTGTTTGATCTTCTGCTCGATTTTGACGGCATATTGGTAGGCCGCGCCCAAGGATGAGATGTCCAGAAATTCAATTTATGTCTGGATGTATCTATGTAGAGCACCACAATCTTGAGCACCAAATGTCTCTCCGAATATTTGATACCCAACTTGGTACGCAAGGTATGGAATATATTTGTGAAATCCGGCACTGCTTGGTCTCTTTCTTGCAGTAGTGTGGTCCATTTGGTATACATGTCATCATAACTTCCGAAAAGGTAGTATTGTTCCTTAATATCATCCTTGAAGGATTTCCATGTGGCTGTGATTGAAAATATTGAGGTTTCCTCTATTTTGTTTTTCTCACAGAAAGTTTCCCACCAATCTTTGACATGGGGAACGACTTTGAGGAGCGCAAAAGTAATATTTTCTCTATTCAAAAATTTATGAATAGAAAAATACCCTTCTAGTAGATTCAACCACTTTTCTACAACATCTGCGTCTATTTGACCTTCAAATATATGAATATAAAATTTTATTTGTACCTTGAAGGGGGCGGAGCCTCCATTCGAAGAAGATGTGTCACTTGTTGGTAGTCGTCGAAGGATTTATGCGAAACTATCCATCATCTCATTCCTCTATTGCATGAGGGATTTATCAATCAATAGTTTGAAAGGATATCCTATCCTTTCATCTTTCTTTTCTCCTACCATGGGAGGTCTTTTGGGAGTGTGAGAGCTTCTGTCCTCAAGAGAAACAAGCTCAAGACCCAACTCTTTGTACTCCGACCTTGTTGGGGACATGCATTAAGACGACAAGGAGTAGACCACTCTGATACCACTTATCCAGATTTTATGAGTAGAATGAAATGAATACAGATTATTAACAAGTTCTTAACACAAAATAATAGAGATATAGTAAAACGGGTTTTCTATTCAATAACGAAATAAGCTGAAACTATAAAATGCAGCAGAAACAAGCTTACTGGAATGGTGGTAGCTTATCTCTGAGAAGAGATGTGACGAAAATGCACATTAGCAAGAAGAAGGTTACAATGACGCTCTGAAGGAATTTTTACAATAAGAAATAATACCAAAAACCCTAGGCTTCCAAAAAAATAACCCTAGGAGATGAAGCACCAAAAGTCATGTGGGTCCCGTTTGGGTAAGTTAGTACATCAACTTCCCGGGGTCGTAACTTTTGCATACGATCTCTATTTTAGGCATGTGATAGCCCGTTGGAAAGGTATCATTGAGGAGATTCATTTTTGGGGCTCATTTATTCATTTTTCTATCATTTAGGAGCTAGATACTGAGAAACCTTCATTTTGTCCCTCAAAATGGCCTCGGAAATTAAAACTGCTAAAAATAGTAAATTGTCAAAATTGTTAGAAAATTGTTTTGAGCCAGTTGGAAAAGTGGGTGGCCACCGATATAGATATGGATAATTATAGAATCATCCATGAGGGAGTTTGATGAACAACACAAATGGAAATTCATCACATGGTTATTTGGATCTTCTCCATATTTTTCGTCAAATTTTGGAATATCAGGAGGAAGTTTAGCTGGAATAACTGGCCAAACTGGTGAATGAAAGATAGGATCATTGGTTAACCAAGACAAGTTTGGGAGATCCATATTCAAAAGGAAAGGTAGTTTTCGGTTAATTTGCGGATGATACTGGTGTGACATAGGAACATCATTAGGACCATAAATTGGGTTAGGTGGATAATTGTAACCAGTAGGTCCTCCTACATATGGTTGTTGTTGACTAGGATAAATAGGATTCGATGATGGCTATGAAACATTTGCATAACCCAGTCGGTTCTGAGATTAATAAGCCAGGGGATTTTAAACATTGTTCTCTTGAGGAGGGTAAGAAGTAGATCTTGGAGGTAGATACACATTAGACCCATGGGGAGGATAAGGTTGTTGTCCTTGAGGACTCCAGGTGGTGTTTGGGACGCTCGGATAAGGTTGTCCATAAGATGGTATGGAAGGAACAATATTTGATAATCCTCCTTGTGGGTTATGATATGAGTGCCCCCCAACATGGGGTTGGGTAAATGTGCCTCCAGAAGATACTCCCCAGGATTTTGAAGGGTTTTTAGTAGACATAGGTTTCCCCCCTGCCAGCAATGGATTAACAACCTAAGTATGACTGGCAAAGGGAGGTTTCCATCCAGGAAGAACATGAAATGGGGGATGTCCCCTAGGAGGGGTAGGCCAACCATAGAATGGTGATCTTATAGGAGGGATAGGTCTGCTAGATGGTGGTTTCCCTCTAGTCAGTTGTATTTGGCTGGCAAGGGTTTGCATTCTCGGGTAAAAATATGTCCCAGCAGGATCATGCAAAACATGTGGAGTTGTAGAGTAAAAGTTTTTAAAAATGGGGGTAGGGATTGAAGTGCCTTGGGAATGAGTAGAGGTGATGAGTCCAACATTAGGATAGAATTGTGTTGATGCAACAATAGGGTTAATTACTTGATCAATGGGGTGATTCATAGTTTGACCAGATGGCCCACTTTCAACAAGAGGGTCATGAGGATTAAAGGGTTGTTGAAAGGATTCAAAATGATCATAGAGATCACGTCTTGATGAAGTCCTCCATACAGAATGAGAAGGTGTGGGATTTGTATGTACTACAGTGGTAGGATGAACAGGAGTCCTATACTCATCACCAAAGGTTGGTTCTATGGATCCCATATATGTGTCGATAAAATCTCTCACAGATAACTATGGGACATCTTCATCTATGACATTCCCAAGAGAGTCTAAACGAAGCAAAAGTGGTTCGAGAGGAATTTTCAACAAAGACGTATTGCGAGGAGTGGGATTCTTAACTATAACCAAAGCACTTTCTGGGTTGTCTAACGGAGGAGTAACAACACTCCCAGTGTTAGATTGATTTTCTACCTCTCCACGGTAGTTGTCTTCTAGGGGGTTAGGAGGTAAGGGTTGGTAGCCTTCCAGAGGCAGCCCTTGCATCCTACGCGATCGATGAAGACCTTTATTGTCTACAGGCTCAATTTCGGAGAATAATAGTACACGCTGAAAATCTAGGGCCAGCTAACAAAAAGACACAACATATGCTAATAAAATCTAGGAATCAAAACCAATCAAACAAAACTTCTCTCGATGATCGTACTAGTTGGTGATGAAATCCAACGTTGCGTGATCAAGTCAAGAAGGGGCTAGGATATGGTGGAACAGTTACAATGACAACCTGCTTAATGGACTTTCACCTTGGTGCAAGCTTCCACGTAGTAATTGTGGATTTACCCTCCAAGGAGCCCAAGTGAGTTTGACCAATGTCTATTCTAGGTACAGTGAGACTTCCCTTCACCATCACTTCGTGTAAGTACCTAAATATTATGGCAACTAAGGACACCAACTCATAGTCATCCCCTGGGTGGATACAGTTGACAGTCCGATCCGAACGTATGGGCAAGATAAAAAGTTCAAAATCAACTCGAGAGGCTCCCACACATAATCATGGGTATAACCTCAAGTGACCCCAAATATATGATCCGACCACTACAAATAGTTGAACCACGAAGGGATAATCTTCGTAACTCACCTGAATGTGACCTCATGGATAACTCTTGTGTGAGAGGGGGATCCTAGAAAGCCTATATGGCAATTGGATTTGACTCTCCCTATCTCAAGATGCTAATGTTTGTTTTGAAAACTTTGGAGAGTTGTACTCACAGCCTAATCCAAAGTGCTAATCCTAGTCTAATGTTGCTGGAAGATCCTAAAAAAAAATGTTCTAGATAATTTTTAATTAGCATTCATTTTGCAGTTGTTCTTTACTCGAAGGGTGTATGACAATGAAACTGATGGTATGATGACTCAATTCCCAAAAATGCACAAGAAAATGATAAGCAGTCTTTTCTTTTGATGAATGGCTATTTAAGGGAAAGAGAAAGAGTTGTTTTCACTATCAAACACTAAGATGCAATGTCCTCAATCAATTGTTTCTCAATCAAATCTAATGCAATGCTAAAAATTTCAGAAATGCCTTCTAATATCCAAACCAATCACTAAAATATGTTTGTTTGCTTATATGTGAATGATAATTAGATGTAAAACTTCTAGATGTCAATCAGACTTCAGGATTTAACAAACAGAAGCAAGCCTCACATAAAACAAAAAATACACTCTCATCGTGAATAAACAAGAAGGACAAAGATAACCAAATTTTCAAACAAGAACCAAAAAACCTCAAACAAAAGAGAAATGTTGGAAAAATAACCTCAAAGATCAAATGAAAAGGTTCACATACCTTTGGATTTCCTCACAAAATCTTCCACTTAGTCAGATAAAGTTGAAGAAAACAACAAGATAACTCTAGGTCAACAAAGACAAAGAGTGACTTCAAGGCAAGGAAATAAAATGTCAAATTCCCAAACAAGAAGAAATCAATCCTTAGAAAACAAGGTGTTGAAGGCCAATACCAAGATGGACTGAGAGTATGAGACCCTCAGCAAATGCAAAAGGAAAAAACTGAACTTAGAAACTGAATAACTAGAGGATGTTTCACCAAAAATGGGGTAGTGCTCTGGTGTAAGGGGAACCAGAGTGTTCCAACACTCTGTGTAAGACCACCAGGGAGTTTTGGCACTTTGATAACAAGGGCAAGGGAGGCTCTGCTTCAAAATATCATAAAAATGCCCAGAAACTCAAAAAAATCAAGCAAATTCAGTCAATCAGGGTGATGATGATGAAATAAAGAGGAAATCAAACAAATATAAGAATTAAAAAAAGTATGGAGAAGGTCAAATGAGTGGGAAAATGGCCAAAACAAGATCTAGGAAAGGAAACAAAAATCAGAGCTCCTCCCCAGTGGAGTCGCCAATTTCTGTTGTAGGTGAATCCCCCTGTGAATAAGCAGATTCCCTCTTAGTCTCTAGAATCCTAAGGCCAAGATAGAAAAGTGATTAACATGGAAAATTACATCCTTTTAGATATAATCAAGATAATATATGAAGGAGAAGAAGAAAGATATGTACCTTGTTAATGACGTTTGTCCTTGCAAAGTCCAGGCTGAGCTATGATCCTGAGCTCCCAGATAGATCTTGTAGAACAAACAAAGATACAATAGAATTCCTACTCTACTACGATTAGCTCAAATATAGATCCATATATAACAGACAAACTCATGTGGAACAAGCATAAGTTTGAAAGAAAAATGCCAAGCATTGATTATTAATGAGAACAAGTAATAGTACTTACAATCCTTTGATGAAGGTGCAACAACTTCTTCCAGTTCTTCTTGTCCAACCCCTTTGCTCAAGTAATCTAGACTGATTGCTTTGATGACATATCACTCATGAGATCATAATTTTCACATCTCCAATCTCTTCTGTTCATATCACTTACAGGATCATAAGTTTGGTATCAATCTCTAGTCTCCACTATCTTTGTATGTTTCCTATCAGATCATAGGTTTCATACCTCCAGTCTTTCTCATGTACCTTTCACCATGACAAGGCCTCCTTATATAAAATTGGAGAGGCCCAACCACTTGAGAGATATTTGGGGTAAGTTGAGGATTCCTCTCCTTCAGTTGAGGATCTTCCCTAAGATCATGCCTTGACCATCTATTCGAATCCAACCACCTTCAAAAATTGAGGGATTCTTCCCTGATTTGTCTCACAAACCCAAAAATTGATCAGAAAGGGTAGATCTCCCCCAAAAGGGTGCACAAGGTGCTCAAACACTCCCCCAAAGAGGCTCAGGGAGCTCTAGCACTCCCTTATAGTTGGTAGGGGAGCGCTCCTCTCCAAAATCCATTTTTTAGTGGTTCTTTCGGTGGCAAAAGGTTTGTACTCCCTGTCAAGTGATTTCTCTTCTTCAAAACTAGTCTTTGGGGTATATTAAGTGTCTTTGTGATGTCATTAGAGGCACAACATAGGCAAGATGGCAGTATGATGTTTGTGACACTTGCAACACATGTAGTCAAGATGTGACACTTGCGGACAATATGCGACACTTACAACACTTGTAATGACGACACTTGTGACACTATCGAAGTGAGTAATTTTGATTTGTAATAGAGCTCCCCCTACTTCTTATTATTTTTCTTTAGGAGCCTCATCATCTTTGGCAATGTGTTTTCCATTTCTCTTTTTACTTTTTTCTATGTGAACAACACTATCATCTTGCAAAGGGCTATGCACCTTAGATTGAGGAGTATGGGCTACATTTCATTGCATATGTGCAAAGGAAATGAATTTCTCCCAAGCTATGTTTCTTTTCTTCAACTCCTCCATCATAAGCGTCCTAATCAACTCCGAGTGGAAAATACTTGTGTCCATAGCCTTGGACTTGGTCTGGACCCTGTCAACCATTTTCCCCATACTCCTAAACAAATAGAAAGGGATGTTCATTAGGTATTTTCTTGTGAAGTGTAGAAAAGGTCTAATGTGGTATTGGTAAATCATATTGAATATTCCCTCATAGGTAAAATATCTCTGGATCACCTTTAACATCTTGTCAAGTCCATCAACCAAGTGGCTCCTAGGCACTCCCTTTGATAGGTTATCTCTGTGACATTCTGGTTTGAGGAACTCTTTAGAGAAGGTTGCATTAAGAGTTGTGGATTTAAACCATCTTTCACCAGTGTTAGGTATCTCAGTGGCTTCTGCAATGGTGGCTTCAGATACCTCCATTTCAAGGGTTACCACCTTGGTTTTGGTGCCATAAAAATTCAAGGAAAACTCTTTTCCTACCTTAGGGTGTCCCCTTTGCATATTCTGACAGAAATTTAAACATCCAACTCTCTAGAAGACCTCTCTGATCAGAGGTTCAACATCAAATAACTGCAGATCACAAGGCTCGGTCCTAACTAGAATCCCACCCTTATGAGACTTCTTTTGTTGTGGTGTATCCTTTTTTTATTACAGAAGGAAAAATACTACAATAATTTGAGAGATATGAGAGGCCAAACAAAGGACAAAGGTCTTAGGGTTTGAAATGATGGTCTTTTGAAAGATGGATTCTTCTAAGGATTCATATTTTTCCTGTCTGTTTGTCTGTTGAGCTTATCGAAGGGAAAATGATGGTTCAAAAATGGAAGAAAATCCTTCAGGAAAATGGATATTCCAGGAGGAAACAACTGCCAAATTTTTAAGCTAACAATTCACCATCATTTGCAAGGTCCTCACCATTTTAATCAACAAGGCTCTTTAAATATCCAAGTAGATAGACTTTAGATTTGAAATACCAATTGTAAATTTAAAGGAAATGAGGTGATGTAGGTTATGTGATCAGAGGATAGCGATGTTGATTTTGATGCATGGGCTCGCAACGCTAGAATAGGGGATCTATAGTGCAATTTGTAGCATATTTCGTAGTATAACAACAAAGGCAAAAAAAGAAAAATGCACAATGGCTCTGACAACAAGATGGGATCAATTTTAGTATAAGAGGATGAAAATAGTGCAGCTAGATGAGAATTGGTGATAGCAAAGGTTAAAGAGGCAGGTTGGTAATATAAACCATCAATTCGCAGCACCCAAGAGGAGAAACACAAGCATATCCTTAATCTGATCTTCAACAGAGCTCAAAAAGATCAAAGAGTACCTGGAAACCATGTCTTGAATGTAGATATGCTCCAGATTGTATAAAACCGCCTACAAAAACTCTAACCTTCAATTCCCATCTTCCATCCAGTCTGTAGCAGATTCTGCAGTGCCTGTCTGAACATAGGAGTTTCTACAGTGCCAAACTAGGAGAAAAATTCAAATCTTTGAGAAAACAGTTAGAAAACCTTAAATGACTAAATCCCAATTTATTTCCTTTAAATCATGGATGCTGAAAACAATGAGATCGACTGACACAAGCATCTTAAGTGCAATAATGGTAAAGAGGGAAGATATACTCAAGATGTGCTACAAAATGTCCTGATGAGATGGCAACGTACTAAAACGATTTTGATTTGACCTTCTAACCGGTAGAGGGACAAAGTGGAGGGGTTTAAGCACATAGTGGAAGTAGTAACATGTAAGGATAATGGTGGCATAAGCATGATAGTGATGGTTGTCTAATCATGTGATGAGATGAAGGTATAAACAAAAGGTATGGGCCAACATTCAACCTTAAATTTATTTGTGCGAAAACCTAAGAAAACCATAAAGAGGAGATTGAAAGTGAAACTTAAACAAGACTAAGGATAAAAAATTAAAAAGCTAAGGATGAATTGACCCACAACAACTTCATGAGACCTTTAACAACTTCATGTGATAACATTGTCTCCACAAGGGATGGCATGGTCCTTGTGAGCTGCCAAGAACAAGCAACTTCAATGTCTTATCCTAGGGCTATGGGGTCATTTATTCAAATAGAAAGAAAAACAAAAAATGATATTTACGATGGATGGGAAAACCACTCATGGCTCAAAAAAAATACTTCTTCAAAAAGTGCCCATTAACATGGCCACCAAAATCTTCAAAATCCTCTAAGTTCTGCAATTTATAAGTATTATTTTGAAAAACTTCATAAATATTGAAAGGACCAATCCACAAGGCTTCAAATTTACCATGTTTTCCTTTGTATTTCTTGGGTGCATCCCACTTGAGCACCATATCTCCTAGCTAGAAATATTCTTTGCTTACCTTCTTTTCAAAGACTTGCTTGATCTTCTGTTGATGGTTTTGTGCTTTATCAAGGAGTTTCTCCCTAGTTTATTGTACTTCTACTAGCTATTGTATCCTTCTGACCATATCATCTGGTTCTCCTTGTTGATCCTGAAGGAACTTTACCATATTGTTGATGAGGGAAATTGTACGCTCGTCAACTGGAGGGGTGGATCCGGTCCGGGGTTGTCTAAATAACCCAAGCCATTTGGGATTATCCACTCCAACGGGTTTAGCGGCTCCGTTGGCCGATCTAAGTCCTACGAAAACAAAAGAAAAACTAAGCTAAAGAAACTAATCTAAGTGAAAAAAGTAACTACAACAAACTATATACAAATCGAAAACTATATATACAGTTTACTAACTAATATCATAAAACAATAATTCTACTTATTTAAATGTTCAGCTATCAACATGATTAAATCTCAATTATATATGTACAGTATTCACAAATTACAGATTTTAAATTGAAAACCTGCAAAAATCATTTGTGAACTGTCCTATGACAACAAAGCTATTATTTTTGGATTTTTATAATTTTTATAAGACAGAAATAAAATGACAACTATCTAAGCATAACAATAACATAACAATACTAACTGTAAATCTGAACTATAGAGATGAACAGTGAGAGGGGTTCAGATTACAATATATATATATTAACTAAACTAATTAAATAACACTAACAGACCGACCTGTAGTAACGCTTTCCAATTTGTCCCGTGCACAGTATCTGATTTATCTGTTCGATGGAGGAAACCCACACTCGATTTTCCACAAGCTTCTGGTAAACAAGAAGAAACAATGCTCTTTTGAATACGAATGACAGAACAAAAAAGACATAAAACAACAACAATCTTATAATTTACAGATCATCACATTTAGATAAATCCCAGTGCGAAGATTTGTACATAATTGTTCACTTAACAAAGAAGATAAACCTTATGTTAATTAAATTAAAACAGAGTAATTGTTGTGCATAATATGAGATACATCAGATATAGACAAAATTTAAATCATAACACATCAATCTGTAACAAATATTGATATCTAAAGTAGTCAATAATTTGATAACAAATTAAAATGAACAAAAGTATGATAAATTGAAAGCTAAAGTTGTTACAAAGCATCCACTTCCATTCGAGTCTGTATAATCATAAGTCCATAGTCTTTGTTCTCCCAACAATGATGGGTTCTTTACAAAAATTAATGAGTATAAAAAGGCCACAGGGTAAAACATCCCTGTGGGAATTATCAAAAACTGTTTGCAAAAAATATGGGAACAATATCCCAAATCTCTATTTCTAACTAACCATCTAAACCAAAACTATGTAACAATAAGCATGTTCTAAACTACCACAACAGGTCCAATTCCCATTGAAATTCGTGTGTACCTGTAGGTGGACAAGAATAAACAAGTTTAGATAATGTTTTATTTGTAAAATTAACAAAAATCCAAATTTTATGACTAGCTACAGAATCTCACGATTCTGTAGCTGGTCATATTTACCAACAAAATCGTTTTAAATCAATCCAAATGGTAACATAAATGTATATAGTGAATCAAACAACTCTTAGTTACTAATTCAAAACAAGCAAATCATTCTTGGTAAAACAAACCAAATCTTTTATACCAATTCAAAATAAACGAAATTGTATTGTATTAATCGACTGGTAACAGGGAGGTATGCGATCTATCAAAAACATTTGTTATTACCAATTCAAAACAGACAGAATCGTTTTGACAATTCAAAAGCAACGAAATCATTTTTGCATCAACAAATTATATTCTATTTATCAAACCAATCTTTGATACTAATCCAACGCATACACAAACGACTATGCTAATTCAAGACATACAGACTCGTTTCTGAATTAAACCAAACAGAACTAAATCAAACTGACTCAGAGACGACACAATCGTTTATACTAATTCAAGAACAATAAAATCGTATTAAATCGGTTTAATCAAAACATAAATGTATTCGATTTTAGCAAACAAATCAACGCAAACACGATAGTTTTTGCTAATTCAAAACGAAATCATTCTTGCTAATTCAAAAATAACAGAGTTGTTTTTAAATCTATTCAAACAAAACATAACTAATTCAGGGCAAACACAATCGGCTATGCTAATTCAAACCAAATCATTCAAAAATCGATGTTGAAATAACATACCTGGGCTGTAGGAAAACGATTTGATCAGGATAACTTTGAGTTAACAAAGGCAGTAGCTGCCTCAACATTTCTGAAGATGATAGAATCCATGGTCTTTTGCTTCTTATAGTAAGCTTGTAGCCTGTCATTTTCCTTTGAAAACATAGTAACCCATTCCTCCAAGGATTTAATTTTGTATTGCAATAGAGGAACATTCGTGTAGTATCGTTCCAGTCAAGAGTTGCATTGAGTGCACTGTTGTTGATTGGGTCAAGTCACTACAGGTGAGGGTTCTTTTAAATTACCAGGGGTTCCACTATCAAACTTAATTCCCGAGAAGTTAGGGTCATCCTTGAGGCACGGTGGGAGGTTGGATACATAGTCATAGGGTTCAACAGAATAGAGACCGTGTGAATACGGGTATTCCTTGGCCAAAAAGCGTTCAATCTCAAAATCTGAGTCCTCACTCAAAACAATTGGCTTCAGGTCAGTGTTTGGTTTGGGCTTGTTCCGAGCACACCTAGATATCCAACGTGCAACTTTCTTTCCCTTACTGTTGGTATCGGTATTACCCTTTCCCTTCTTCCTTACAGGTCTCTTAACAATCTTAGTATATGTTATCCACATTTTTGGTTATCGAGATGATGACATGATAATGACATGATGATGGAAGATCTAACTCTTCTTTAATATCATTTTCATGAAGAAAGTTACACTTATCAGCTTCTCAAAATCACACTTTTGAAGATAGTACGCAGGCTGCATATATATTGTCCTGCGGAAATACTGTGTTTCCGCAGGTTGCATTCAGTCTGACTGCGGACTTTCCGCACTGTGTTAATGGTCAGGGTGCGGAAATGTTTCTTAAGGGAGAAAACGGATAAGTTCTCGATCCTTCTAGAAGG
>JZKD02S0174139.1:88322-104419 GCA_000966675.3 Picea glauca | reverse complement strand
CAAGTAGTGGAAGTTCTTCATGCATGATGAGCAAATGTGTGTGTGTCAAAGCTAGAAGCCGTTGAAAGGGGATCTATGACATCAAGGCTCAGGTTGTATATTTCTCTTTCAGTTACATAATACATGAATATGTCCCTTTCCCATAATGATGATATCATCTTATTACATGATTCCTTGATCACATGTATAGTCTAAAGTTTTGAATATATTAATGTCTTTGTTGTGATTGGTTTGTGTTGTTGTGATTGGACGACGCAAGAGAATCGTAGCAGAGCAAGGATCAACAGAGATAAGGAGAGCTTTCACAAAGTAAGTACATCATCCTTCTTCTCTTGTCCATTCAATACTTTAGAACTAGGGAAAGCGTATTATTCTGTCACAGTTTGTTCCAGATCCAGGTGGATCTGGGGAGATTGGTCTGTGTCCGCACTCACGAATTTATCCTTGAACAGTATAGTCTTTCAAACGTGGGTCGGGTAGGTCAATGTTGGGATAGGTCGAGGGTTTGACAGTGGGTAGGAGGGTAGGAGGTGGCTCGACTGGCCCAATGAGGGTTTCAATGACCACGATCTTGTCTACTTGAAGACACTTGGGAGTGGCAAATCCATTCCTGATCAGGAAAGATTTCCAACAGTCACCACTCAGCCTCAAATGGTGAACACTAATGATCTTAATCAAATAATGATGGAAGAGGCTGGAATCATCCTTCTCGCGCTTAAATCATTTAGACATTTTATACAGACTTCATAGGAGGTAGTGAGGCATATTCCAAGGGAATTCTATGAAATTCATAAGCAACTGGAGATGGTGAAGAAACACTAAACCATAACTACCTTCGCAAGTCACGAATTTATTAACAATGGCTAATAAATCATGCCACCTGGACTTAAGGGCAGTGACATGCATACCTCTGTCACAACTGACAATTTTCTTCGATGTGAATAGGAGCGGCCACGACACTTCATCCACTTTCGAATTCTTAAAACACCTCTGCCCTTTAGCTGGTAAACCCATGGATGAACTAAGGAATTGTTCATTTAATTCCAGTTGGATGTCTCCAACCTTATCCCTGCATTCGTCGAATGTGAGGGCAAATTGTTGGGCGACCGCAAGGTTGAAACCCTCAAATTTTTGGATAAAAACTAACCAGCCATTATTCTCCAAGTCCTCACGAGCATTGTCAAATAAAAGCAGTGTTTGGATGCCATTAGGTTATATGCGCACTACAGGTGCCATGGGAGAGAACACACAATCGGTAGGGTAAACAGTGAGGGGGGATGGATAGGGTAGACGCAGAACCAAATGCTCACAGGTTTCCCCAAAACCAATAGAGGTAACCTGAGATACAAGGAAGACATTAATGCCTAAGTGTGCGAGGGTGGTGGAACGAAACGAACCCATGAAAAACATTCATATCGAAATGTACAATTGACAGTAAATCAAATCATTCACATCACAATCCAAATATCAAATAACTATTTGCAAACCATTATGTTCATAATCAATAATTGGTCAACAATAGTATGTGTATGATTTACAAAAAAACAATATTTCGGATATAGCAACAAAGCTTTGATCATAAAGTTTATGCATTGTATGAAACCATTGCACTAAGGATTTAATCAAAGACACCAAATACCATTGCATGGCGAACCTATAAATTGAGACCATATCAACCAAAAATGCAAAGTAAATAAAAGTTTGGTGTTTTTGACATAAGTGTGACCACTATTGAGTTAGAAGGGAAATGACCACATGAACAAGAGTGTTCACAATAATCCGGTGACGATTTTAATGCCATCGACATGAATTCAAACTCAAGGTTTTTATGCTTGCAGTCGTGAAAATGAAAAAAAAAGGCAGGTATGTGAATAGTGCAAGATAGTAGTGTCATTTTGTTTTCAAGAATTGCGACAAGTATTTAGGGTTAAAAACCCTTGTGTAGGCAGCTTATAAGAAAAAGATAAAAATGCGAAATGACTGCCAACAATGGTGACACACTGGTAGAAGTAGTCATCTCTGTCAAAATAAAAAATCCAGATTATGATATGAGAATAATTCTAACTCAAAAATAACCAGAAAATTGTTTAAACATCATCATCAATAAAAAATTCCAGCTGTGCTTAAAAGACGAAAACTGATAACAGTCTTAAGACAAGCGAGTCATGATATTAAAGATAAATCTCCAATACTATTGACAGAGCCACAGCTGCCAGTAGGCATTCATAGCCTTGATAGGGTTTCCATTTAACCCACTCTGATATCCGTATCCTACCAAGAAGTTCCAGATCAAAATAAAGGACATTTTAAGGTCAAGAGATTCCATATTTGCAGATTTTCATATACCCGACATTGGTTCGTTGCCAGTAGGCCTGTTCAGTACCCCAACGAAGTTGTCTTGGCATCATGCATGCATTTACCTGCTGCCAGCAGACCTGTTCAGTATCCTGATGGGTTTGCAAGCACTTCCCACAACTCTTTTAATGATTTATTTGGTTTTTAAAGATATATAATTGAGCGGGGTGACGCTGAAAATTATGATATTTTTGACATATTTTTTACAGACCTTGAGAGAATTTTTTTTTTTTAAACTGTTTTTCATTAAGATTCAGAGATGGTTTGTTTGCAAAACCGACCTTCGAAAGCAGGGAGACATCTTCTGATTTATTCCCTTAAGGAACAGGGACAACGTAAGAAGATGATAGATGATCGTGACAGGCTTCACTTACAGACTGAAATCAATAAACTTCTTTCGAACAACAGTCTTTCCTCAACATGGCTATAAATTTCAGAAGTATATTATAATTGATGTTTAGACAATTTTTCAGCAGTCATTTCAGTGAAAGAATTTTCTATTTTATTTGTCTGAATTGTTCAAAATTCAGGTATGTGTATTTCCAAAAAGAAAAAACTGATAAGCGTAAGGGGAAAAATCAAAACCAAAACAACAAAACAAAACAAAACAAAAGAAAAATATTTGCACAGTATATACAGGGTTGTCATCAAGCGAAATATATTTTCAGAGCTTGGCCATTCACTGGATAGGTTTCTGGCTATCCCTCTAGACTCTGTAATCGGAAAAAGTTGGGACCCAATTTCTCAGCAATTAAAAATGGTCCTAGCCATAAGTTCTGAAACTTCGTATGCTCTCCCTTTCCCTCATACGATTCGTCCCATTTCAAGATAAGGTCACCTACTTCAAAGTTCCTATCATAGGCAGAGTTGGCATCAAACCAGATTTTGACCACTAGTTGATGCTGATCTAACTTACGTTTAGCTTGATCTCTCACCTCTTCTAGTTTTATTAAAGCGTTAATTCGGTTCTCCAGAGGGGGACAGTCTTCTTCTTGTATTTTCTGTGATAGTTGTAGTGAGGGAAGAAGAATATACAGTGGCATAATTGCTTCTCTGCCATAGATGAGGAAAAAGGGAGAGTTACCTATAAGAGTTTTTGGTGTTACCCTATCAGCCCAGATTGCGTTTAACAATGCATTATGCCAATTTTTGTGATTTTCATATACCGTTCTCTTGATGATTTTAATCAGATTCTTATTTGTTGATTCTGCCAATCCATTGCCCTGGGGGTAATAGTTGGCAGAATACTTCAATTTAATTCTTTTTTCTAGAGTGAACTCACTCATCTCAAGAGACAAAAAATAAGAAGCGTTATCGAATACTAAACAGTCAGGGATACCAAAACGAGTAATAATATTTGAATTCAAAAAGGCAATTACCTGACTGGTATTTACTGTTCTTAATGTGGCAGCTTCAGACCACCTAGTGAAGTAATATGTGGCTGTTATGATAAAATTATGCTGCTGTGAGGATGGAGAATTGATTGGACCTATAATATCAATACCCCACTGTTGAAAAGGGGAGTCTACTGAAACAGGCTGTAAAGGAAAGACTGGTTTTTGTATTCGCCCAGATGCTTTTTGACAAATAATACGCTTGCGACACAAGGCATGGGAATCTCTAAAGAATGTAGGCCAGTAATAACCAACTCTTAAAACTTTATGGGCAGTGGTATCCCCACCAAAATGACCACTAGCTTCTCTTGCGTGCAATTCTAGTAAGACTTTTTCTGCTTCATCTTTCTCAAGACAATGCATTAGTACTCTATCAAAATTTTGACAAAACATAATACCATTAATCAACTTAAAGGAGGCAGATTTTAATCTTAACTCTCTTCTTTTAGTGGGATCCAGGTGATGGGGGGCTGATCCATGTTCAAGACAGAATTTTATATCGTCATACCAGGGACTGACAAAGTTTCTTACACAACAAATTGAATTTTGATTGTGTTGTCCTGGGTTTGACATATCGTTTTCTTCTTGCTATCCTACTGCTGAGTCAACAACTAACTTGCATAACCCTTTGCCTCTCACTATTTTAGCTGGGGTGATTTCTATGTCATACTCTTGTAAAGAGGTAACCCAGTTCGCCCTCTTTTCACCTAGTTCTTTCTGCACTAACAGATTCCTGACGGCTGGGTAAGGGACAATAATTTTCGTCCTAGATTTCAAAAGATAAGATCAGAAGTGCTTGACTACTTTAAAAACAGCATAGGCTTGTTGATCTACTGCTGGGTAATTAAGTTCCGTGCCTTTGAAAGTAGAGCTCATAAAGGCAATGGGTACTTCATTGTTTTAAACGTTCTTTTGAGTTAGGATAACAGCATAGGAGCAGTCAGAAGAAAAGGTGTAGAGCGTGAAGTCTTGCAAAAAGTCAGGGCTCATGAGAGAAGGAGCGTCTATTATGGCCTTTTTTATTGAATTAAAAGCTTAGTTTTCTAAGGGTCCCCAATGATATTGTATGTCTTTCTTAATTAAATTATGTAAAGGTCTCACCATTTCAGAGAAACTG
Source organism: Picea glauca (assembly GCA_000966675.3). Lineage (NCBI taxonomy): Eukaryota > Viridiplantae > Streptophyta > Pinopsida > Pinales > Pinaceae > Picea > Picea glauca. The sequence continues at coordinate 99,553 of JZKD02S0174139.1, read as the reverse complement.
GGGACAAATCTCCTGACAAAGTTTATCTGGCCTAAGAAATACTGCATAGATTTTTTGGATGAGGGAGGGGGAAGTTTCAAAATGACTTGAGTCCTTTCAGGGTCGATAATCATCCCTTTACTTGACATAATAAATCCTAAGAGTTTACCTTGTTCTACTGCGAAAATAGATTTTTTAGGATTTAGGGAAATGTCGTACATACGACATCACTATCGAACGGCTCGTAAATGAGCTAGATGATCAGTTTTGTTTTTGGAAAATACAGTAACATCATCTAAGTAAACTATGATGAATTGATTGATTAAGCCTCGGAAAGCGATGTCCATCACTCTTTGGAAAGTGACACCGTCATTAATCAATCCAAAGGGCATTTTCCTATAAGCGTAGGAGCCCCATGGAGTGTGGAAGGTAGTTTTAAGTTGGTCTAGAGGAGACATCAGGACTGGTTGTACCCTAAAAAATCATCCAATAAGGATAGTCTTTCAGAACCAGATACTCGTTGAAGGATCTGTTCCATGGGTGGGACAGGGTAGTTGTCTTTATCAAACGCTCGATTAAGGTTTCGAAAATCGACGCATAGTTGGATTTCCCCACTTTTCTTCCGAACAGGGACAAGGTTAGAAACCCATTGCATGTGCGTAACTTGAAAAATTATCTTATCATTCAGGAGTTTATTTAATTCTTTTTTGACGGTCGGTTCAAGCTTAGGGTGCATTTTTCTTAACTTTTGTTGAAAGGGTAAAGTTTGGGGTTTCATAGGAATGATGTGTTGTATGATGTTAGGGTCGAAAGTTTTAAGGTCATCATATGTCCATGTAAAAACATCTTTGAATTCTTTAAACAATTTAATAAATGAGGCTTTTTTTTGTTCAGAACACCCCACCCCTAAATTAATGCACTGTGGATTGTCATTAGTTCCCAAGTTTATTTTTTCATATGATAAAGAGGAACTATTGGTTTTACAGTTGACCGATTTTTTGAATTTATCTTGAAGAACGTAAAATTTCTCTAATATAACTACAGATTTATGGATCAAATTTACCATGTCCGATGAAGATTCAGGATTTCTCGGATCTGGTATTACCGTGAAATCACGCAGATTGTCGTCATGAGTGCATTCGTCAATCTTTGTGCCTTGGAAAGTTTCTTCCATATGCAAGAAGCTAATAGTCTATTAATCGTCGTCGAAGACTCTCCAATTCGTGATGTTGTCTGGAACGGATGGCCTAAACAATAGTTAGACGGAGAATGAATTTGGGGACAAGCCTTCTACAGGAAAGAGTTTGGAAGCTACGTTAGCTAATAGATCGGGTTCAGAATTATTCAATCTAGGAATAGAATTTATATTGAAAGCAAAAAACTTATTCATTAAATTCCATACCTCAGATTGGTAGCTTTTAAGATGCAGAGCCAGACAGTGGATATAATCTCTTACCTGTCTAACCATGATTTCTGAATCGCCAAAGACACTCAAATTTTGAATGTTCATATCTAAAGCTTTTCTGAGGCCCTGTAATAAAGCCTCATATTCTGCTGTGTTATTAGTACATTTAAATTCTAGCCTACATGCAATCATGGTTTTTTTACCTGCTGGATCAATAATAACGCATCCTGCACCAGCTCCTTCTTTGGACTTTGACCCGTCAAAGTAAAGAGACCATATTTGATTTTCATCAGATGCATGAGACCACTGTGTAGAAACTGCTGGCTGCACATATGCTACAATCTCGGACTATTGTTTTGGGTTGGTGATAGCTGAAGTCTTAGCCATGAAATTGCCGAAAAAGGTATCCATCCCTTGTATTTTTGGTGAATCGAAAGAAGGGGTAAATGGTTCATTGGGATCATTTAAATCTGTGACTATGAGCTTTAGGTACCGTTCATGATTTACCTTGATCTTATTGGGCTTGTCATTCTCGGGCAGCAATAAGTGAGACCAATCCGTCGCGAAATAGTCGTGTAGCTGCTCTGACCAGTCTCTTCTTAGAAACAAACCATAAACTTCCGGAATATCCACAACAATAATATCAATCACTTGATGAACTTTGGGGTTAGACGATAATCTTATAAGTACATTCCTTAATTCGCTTATAACTTTAACACTAGTTTGATCAAGTTGGATGATTTTTAAAGTGGATGGTTCAACTTCAGCACTAATATTCTGACACACAGACCATGGCATTACATTGGATGATGCTCCTGAATCTACCATACAATTTTGCATGTTCCTATTGAAGATTTTGAAAGTTAACAAAAATGGAGGTACATTTATGCAAGTACTAATGGTGGAAGTTTGTGGCTTTTTACTCGCAGCCTCTAAAGCTAATTTATCTACATTTGTTACATTATTTATAGGAAGGCTTGCCTTTTTGTGAGAATCAGAATTATTCTTAGCAGAAGTCTTCTGAGGAAATTTGTTCTGAACAACCTTGTTACTCCTTGAATTACCGTTTTTGCTATTCTCTACGATATTTTGTAACATTTTTTGTAGCAGAAACGAAAATTTTAATAATTCATAAACAAAAATGTTAGCCCTTAACTTTTTTAGATCTTCAACTAAATCATAATCTAAGTTGGGGTTTACATAACTCTGTTTATTCTCAGCTGATTTATATTGTTTTGGAGGCAAATTCATAGTGTTTTCGGAAGAAGGTTTGTTTGTTGTTTTACTCCTAGTATTGTAGGGATGAACTGTCTCGAAATTAGCTTGAAAAATGCTATCCGAGAAGTGTCCAAAAATGTTCGGAGAAGATTCTTCTTCTTCAACTGTCTCTTGTTCAACTACTTCCTCAAGGATTTCAGGAGGCATCAAGTTATCCTGGGCTTCTATAATTGTTTGAAGGGTGTATTGCAGACTTTCTAGATTTAGGCCCTCGGTATTTGGATTAGGTCGGTTGGTTGGAAAAGGCTTCCTGAATGGGGGTTTGTAAGGACCTTTTCTCGAAGAATCTTCTTCGGCTATCCTTTTTAAATCTATAACTTGATTTGATAGTTTTTGAACGACTTTTGTTAAGTTTTCTAAATCTGAGCTTTCAGGTTGTTCTTTACTTTGAGCAGGTCTAGGGAGGATTTCGATCTTCTTTTTGGAAGATGAACTAGTTTCTGTTTCGTTGCTAGTAGTGTCTTTTAAACTAAGGATGTCTTTTTCAATCTGGCTGACCTCTTCGAAGGCCTCTAACAATGTGGCTTTCTTAGATTGTTTTACCCAAATGGCTATACTTTGATGCAAGGCTTTAGTATAGTATGCTATGATACGATTCTTGGCAGGCATCGAGTCCGTAGGGATTCGGTACTTTAGTGTTAAGAATCTTTGGTTAAAGTCTTTGATTTTCTCTTTGGGGTTCATTCTTAAACTAGAAAGCTCCATAACTAGAACTTCAGGGGACTTATCATCCCCAAACTTCTCAAGAAAGCAGGATTCAAACTTCTCCCATGACACGATGGTATGGGATTGCTGGGAAAAGTACCAGGTAGAGGCATTTCCCTCGAAAGTGCAGGGGAACAAACTACAGACTACATCTTTGTTCTCGACATTGTGGAGTCTAATGGCTAACATAAACTTTTTAATGTGATCTTCGGCGATCTGTTTAGAGTCAGGGTCAAACTTGGGAAGCCACTTCTTCAGATGTTTGGGTAAGGGATGCTGTGGCCCGGGTATGGATACTGCATCCTGGTCAAGCCAGGGTCTGGTAGGATTGTTTTGGTTGGCCATTGGTGTAGGCGGTGTGGAAGGCTGAGAAGGGGAACTACCTTCATCAGAAGAGTCTTCTCCAGAAGAAGAAGGGGATGATGGAGGTGGCGAGGGTTGTATTCCAGATCCTCCTGCAACAGGAGTGAGGGTTGGATCTGTAGGGTTCAAAGCAAGGTTAGTGCATCCAAGTTGTTCTCTCATATTAGAGAAATATAAAGGTTGGTCCAAAGGTTGATTTGGTTGTCTTAAACGGGAGAAGGTACTATGTGTTCTTAAGAGAGATTGGCGGACAATCTCTTGTACGTCACCACCTGTAGGATTTGGGGTTACTGGTTCAACTGTGATCCGTAGATCGTCGTTTGATGTGGTTGTTGTTTGAGGGTTGATTTTATCATTTGAATGAATTCTTTTCACTATAGGCGAGCGGTTGGGTGGTGGAGGAGTCTTACGACTGCCTCGTGCCATTAATAATTTTCAAGCCCTCCTTCTAGCGCCATTTGTTGACGGGCGAAATTGCACGCTCGTCAACAGGAGGGGTGGATCCGGTATGGGTTGTCTAAATAACCCAAGCCGTTTGGGATGATCCACTCCGACAGGTTTAGCGGCTCCGTTGGCTGATCTAAGTCCTAGGAAAATGAAAGAAAAACTAAGCTAAAGAAACTAATCTAAGTGAAAAAAGTAACTACAACAAACTATATACAAATCGAAAACTATATATATAGTTTACTAACTAATATCATAAAACAATAATTCTAGTTATTTAAATGTTCAGCTATCAATAGGATTAAACCTCAATCATATATGTACAGTATTCACAAATTACAGATTTTAAATTGAAAACCTGCAAAAATCATTTGTGAACTGTCCTATGACAACAAAGCTATTATTTTTGGATTTTTATAATTTTTATAATACATAAATAAACTGAAAACTATCTAAGCATAACAATAACATTACAATCCTAATTGTAAATATGAACTATAGAGATGAACAGTGAGAGGCGTTCAGATTACAAACAAATATATATATATTAACTAAACTAATTAAATAACACTAACAGACCGACCTGTAGTAACACTTTCCAATTTGTCCCGTGCACAGTATCTGATTTAGCTGTTCGATGGAGGAAACCCGCACTCCATTTTCCACAAGCTTATCGTAAACAAGAAGCAACAATGCTATTTTGAATACGAATGACAGAAGAAACAAGACATAAAACAACAACATTCTTATAATTTATAGATCATCACATTTAGATAAATCCCAGTGTGAAGATTTGTACATAACTGTTCACTTAACAAAGAAGATAAACCTTCTGTTAATTAAATTAAAACAGAGTAATTGTTGTGCATAAAATGAGATACATTAGATATAGACAAAATTTTAATCATAACGCATCAATCTGTAACAAATCTTGATATCTAAAGTAGTCAATAATTTGATAACAAATTAAAATGCACAAAACTTGAACGAAAGTATGATAAATTGAAAGCTAAAGTTGTTACAAAGCATCCACTTCCATTCGAGTCTATATAATCATAAGTCCATATTCTTTGTTCTCCGAACGATGATGGGTTCTTTACAAAAAATAATGAGTATAAAAAGGCCACAGGATAAAACATCCCCGTGTGAATTATCAAAAACTGTTTGCAAAAAATATGGGAACAATCTCCCAAATCTCTATTTCTAACTAACAATCTAAACCAAAATTATGTAACAAGAAACATGTTCTAAACTGCCACAACAGGTCCAATTCCCATTGAAATTCGTGTGTACCTGTAGGTGGACAAGAATAAACAAGTTTAGATAATGTTTTATTTGTAAAATTAACAAAAATCCAAATTTTATGACTAGCTACAGAATCTCATGATTCTGTAGCTGGTCATATTTACAAAAAAAATCATTTTAAATCAATCCAAATGGTAACAGAAATGTATATGGTTTATCAAACAACTCTTAATTACTAATTCAAAACAAGAAAATCATTCTTGGTAAAACAAACCAAATCTTTTATACCAATTCAAAATAAATGAAATTGTATTGAATTAATCGACTGGTAACAGGGAGGTATGCGATCTGTCAAACAACTTTGTTATTACCAATTCAAAATAGACAGAATCGTTTTGACAATTCAAAAGCAACGAAATCATTTTTGCATCAACAGATTATATTCTATTTATCAAACAAATCTTTGATACTAATCCAACGCATACACAAACGATTATGCTAATACAAGACATACAGACTCGTTTATGAATCAAACTAAACAGAACTAAATCAAACTAACTCAGAGCCAACACAACCGTTTATACTAATTCAAGAACAATAAAATCGTATTAAATCGGTTTAATAAAAACATAACTATATTCGATTTTAGCAAACAAATCAACACAAACACGATAGTTTTTGCTAATTCAAAACGAAATCATTCTTGCTAATTCAAAAATAACAGAATCGTTTTTGAATCTATTCAAACAAAACAAAACTAATTCAATGCAAACACAATCAGTTATGCTAATTCAAACCAAATCATTCAAAAATCGATGTTGAAATAACATACCTGGGCTGTAGGAAAACGATTCGGTCAGGATAACTTTGAGTTAACAAAGGCAGTAGCTGCCTCAACATTTCTGAAGACGATAGAACTTTTTTTCTTTTGCTTCTTATCGTAAGCTTGTAGCCTGTCATTTTCCTTTGACAACACAGTAACCCGTTCCTCCAAGGATTTAATTTTGGATTGCAATAGAGGAACATCTGTGTAGTATCGTTCCAGCCAAGAGTTGCATTGAGTGAACTGTTGTTGATCGGGCCAAGTCACTACAAGTGAGGGTTCTTTTAAATTACCAGGGGTTCCACTGTCAAACTTAATTCCTGGGAAGTTAGGGTCATCCTTGAGGCACGGTGGGAGGTTGGATACGTAGTCATAGGGTTCAACAGAACAGAGACTATGTGAATACGGGTATTCCTCGGCCAAAAAACGTTCTGTTAGCATCGAAAGTCACTCCTGGATTGCTTGCAGGAGTAGAGCCCGACACCCATCAGTTTAATGTCATGTTTTGTTTATAAAGGGGTGATCGAATGGAGATAAATAATCGAGGAAATATTACTCTAACTCAAGGATTGGGTCTAGCATGTGTGGGACAAAGGAGGTCTTGATCCAACTTCAGCCAGTGGGTTTATTAAAAGATGATCAGGTGGAAGAATTGATAAGAAAGGTGAACAAACAACTTTGGGCAACAGGCTTTCGGCAGTTTGCAGAAGAAAGACTCTGAATGCAAGATCTGCTTGGTTTAGGGTCTCAAGAAATTGAAAGGGGACTTGACTGGATCCTCCAATTCCAAGTCACTCAGCGCTGGGAAAATCACAAGAACTGATTAGAGACAGCGCAACCATTACAATGATCCATTACAACATCATCCTATAACGGCTACAACTCGACTAGATCCTCCAATTTTGAGTTTCTCTAACACAGTGTAAACAAAGGCATGAAAGAAACTGGCATGCATAAGGAAAGAAGTCTCAAAAGTCCATACATAACCTGATTAACAGTGCTTCGTTAAAATTTTACAACCGGGAGCTCTGCTCAACCATCGATACTTTCAAATTACAAAAACTGAGTCTATATACTTAGGAAAATTCACCTCACAGAGGCGTGCCCAGTCACTCTAGGCTTGATGTCCCTTTAGTCAAACTCGTACTGATATCTTTCTTTAAATGCCACCTTAACTACGCATGGCTCCTGTAAGGAGGGTAGCTGAGCCATAAAGTGCTCGGCTAGCGTGCGCAGACTTCTCTGTCGAGTCAAGGACTTCAGCATGGCTTCATTGAGGGAATTGATACACAGGTCCTCTACGAACAGGCGGCCCGCCAGACCCTCCATTCCCCTCATTTAATGAACGAAATGAGGTTTCAACCACCTTCCCTTGTCTTCAATTAGTTCGATGGCACCTAGAGATCGTGATGATCCCCCCTGCAACTGAACTCGGTGTCTTGGCCTCCTTTATGCATCTCTTTCCTCTCCCCAAGTGACCATGGGCTGTGACCATATGCTTTCGGTTTTCACGAATATGAAAAGGTTAACCTTTGCTGATAGAAATCGTGATGAGCGATATACCGAGATGGCACAATCTGTCACCACGCGTCCCTCTAGATCTGACGGCTCTTAACTCTCCCGACGATATCGTGGGCCCCGCTCCAGGATTCTCCTAGCACATCGCACATCGGAAGATAACGGAGTTTCTTTTTTCACCTTTGAGTCGCGACGGGCAAAACGCCGAGATGGCACTACTTGCTGCCAAGTGTCCCCTCTGGATGGACAGCTGAAAATTCTTCATGAAGTTGCGGGCCCCAGCTTCTATGGTTTCGGTGCTATCGGGGTTCGGGGTTTCATGATGTTGAACAACACAAAACTCTCACCCCATGAACTCCCGAACGCTGAAACGCTGATGCAGTCGGATCCTGCGCCATGCGTCACTGGATCAGATGACCCAAATTTAGCCTTGAAATATAAGGGCTTTCTTTGGCACTATATGCTGGGTAACTTGGTAACCCCGAGATCTCGATGGCCGTTGATCTGCTTCGTGGATGCATCTCGGCTATAGACATTAAAACCTTGCCCGCTCGCCTGACTCATAACCAAAAAGTTGGTCCTTCCGCTGTTTCACTTGGGTGTTTCTCGGTCATTCTATAGACCTGGATGCTCTTAGGCCCAATATAAGAAATGTCACTAACATTAGGCTCCATGGGGGATAGATTCTTCCCTGTGATGCTCTAAGAACTCATTCCGCAGCTTCAGTGCCTTGCTGTTGGGCTACGGAGTCAGGCTCAAAACATACCGCTGTTGAAAATACAAGCCGAAAAATAAAAGAAACAAAATAAAGATACATGCTCAAAGGAGCTTATTTATATACAATACTAAACTAATAAAACACTTTAGATGGGGCTAGGTGAAAGATGATTTCCACCATAGCCATTCAAGCAGCTTCTTGGATAGAATCTCCTTCCTTTTGTCAATGATCATCAACAGATGGTGTAACCATGACAGAAGAACGATTACAATCTTCAACTCCTCCTTATAGGGTGGAGTTGAGATGAAATAGGGAGGCTCCAAGGCATAGGGGAAATGCTATTCCATGTACTTGCTGACAGGATCATAGAATGAGTGAAAAATTTCAAAAAATTGGCGACAGGCAGCCTCCCCTGCTACACAATTGTTCTCATGTTGCTGAATATCTCTGACAAGCATAGGTGAGTGGACAACTGTCGTAGGCTCACTGATCTCGGGTGGTGGCTGCTCGTTGACTAGCTCTGGATAGAAAAAGAAATGCACGCTCAACCGTTCCTCTAGTTCTTCCTCCTCTTTTCCGTGCACTCCCCCATCTTGTGAAATCGGAAAGGTCTCTCAATCCTTCTCTTCAATCCCAAATGTAAATACATCATGGGAAATCTCATGAAGGAAGAAAGAGAAATCCTCTTCCACAATGGATTCTTCATTTAAATCTGAGACAGCAGGCTCATCAGGGGCAGATGCTAACGCATCCAAGATATCTTCAATAATCTCTTCAAAAGAGCTACTTAGATCATCTGCCTTGAAGACTGGAAAATCCTCTTCGCTGTCTTCAAATTCCAATTTTTCACATTGGGGAGTGGTGAATATTGCCTGATCCACTAGGTCACTTAGGTCATCTTCTTCCTCCGAGGCTGGAAAATGATCTGCAAAGTCTTCAGATTTCAACCTTTCTAATTGAACAGAGAGATACTTCACCTGTTCCCTCAGCTCACTCAGGGTGTCTTCTTCCTCCCTGGGATCTTCATCACTTCCATAATACTCCTCTGATGCAGATGAATGGGGAGGAGAAAGGAATGATTTATGATCCAGGTCGTCAGGATTATCCTCACAGCCTATGTTAGAAATTGCTTCATTTTGTACAGAGTTGTGGTATCCCTCACCACAGTTATGAAAAATTAACTCGGAGGGATAAAACTCTTGACAATAGGCGATGAAAGCTGCATGAAATTCTGAGAGTGAAGAAATGCTAGCAGGGGGTAAATAATGATACCATTTACGTGCATCCCCTGCTAACGAGAATATGAACATCTTAAGTAATACATCCTCATGATGTATCTCCCACTTACGCATGAGTTCATGAAACTCACTGAGGTGCTGAGCAGGGTTGTCCTCTTCACATTTTCCAAATATGGGCAAATAATCACCCCATTCATTTAGAGAGGGGGAAACATTAGGAAAACCAGGAATAGCAAAAAAATTAAAAGGAGAAAACCTACGAGCAAGTATTTTCTCCATATCGAACCAGTGGAGTCACCAATCGATCCTTGAATCATGGAGTCACTAGGTGAAAGATGCACAACTTTGAATGTGTCTGGTCCTTGTTCACCATCAAAGTCCAGATCCTAACGTTGTTGTTACCCCAGGAAGCTTCTTAGGCTAAGAAAGCAGGTGTTGAAACCTTCTCAAGAAAGTTCCTCTGGGTCAGCTTTCAGGTGTTCCAACAGTAGCCACAGATGAACAGTGAAGTGGAAACAATGGAGTCACCAAAGTGGATTCGCCAGGTGCACAATAGAAATCTTGAAGGGTTCTGATATCTGATGCACCTTCAGAATCAGAGTCTCAATGTCGTTCTGCCCAGGGAAAATCTTCAACTTCGTCCCCGGCAACGGTGCCAAAAATGTTAGCGTCGGAAGTCACTCCTGGATTTCTTGCAGGAGAAGAGCCCAACACCCATCAGTTTAATGTCATGTTTTGTTTATAAAGGGGTGATCGAATGGATATAAAGACTCGAGGAAATATTACTCTAACTCAGGGACTGGGTCTAGCATGTGTGGGAGAAAGGAGGTCTTGATCCAACTTCAGCCAGTGGGTTGATTAAAAGATGATTAGGTGGAAGAATTGATAATAAAGGTGAACAAACAACTTTGGGCAACAAGATTTCGACAATTTTTAGAAGAAAGACTCTGAATGCAAGATCCGCTTGGTTCAGGGTCTCAAGAAACTGAAAGGGGACTTGACTGGATCCTCCAATTCCAAGTCACTCAGCGCTGGGAAAATCACAAGACCTGATTAGAGGCAGTGCAACCATTACAATGATCCATTACAACATCATCTTATAATGCCTACATCTCAACTGCATGCTCCAATTCTGAGTTTCTCTAACACAGTGTCAACAAAGGCATGAAAGAAACTGGCAGTCATAAGGAAAGAAGTCTCAAAAGTCCATACATAACTAGATTAACAGTGCTTCATTAAAATTTTACAACCGGGAGCTCTGCTCAACCATCAATACTTTCAAATTACAAAAACTGAGTCTATATACTCAGGAAAATTCACCTCATAGAGGCATGCCCAATCACTCTAGGATTGATGTCCCTTCAGTCAAACTCGTCCTGATATCTTTCTTTAAATGCCACCTTAACTACGCATGGCTCCTGTAAGGAGGGTAGCTGAGCCATGAAGTGCTCGACTAGCATGCACAGACTTCTCTGTCGAGTCAAGGACTTTGGCACAGCTTCATTGAGGGAATCG
>JZKD02S0174139.1:56012-79702 GCA_000966675.3 Picea glauca | reverse complement strand
TATCTGTCTAATTTTCTGCCTAAATGGCTTGGTCTCCTCTTTCAAAGGGATCTTATGTTCAATGACGCTTGTGTCATAAGTTTGTAGATATTCATATTTCCAAGAAAATATATCATAAAACTCCTTCAATAACTTCTCATATTCAACCCTTTGCTCTTTTAATAAACTGCTAGACAATTGTACATATTTTGGATTTTCCTCTATACCTAAATTGCATTCTGTCACATTAGCCTCTTCACTTGAACCTTTAACCTTCACAAAAACATCATTTCTATTAAATAATCTCTCCAAAAGAGCTAGTCCTTTTGGAATATGGTTACTGGGCAATTGAACAATCTTGTGGTCTGCAATTTTATTGAGGAAAATATTAGCATCAAGGCTTTTGGTATCATCATGATCTGATCAATATGAAGAGTAGAAAACTCTTCCACATTTTCAAGAAATCTCTTGATGTCAATATCATCCTCAAATATCTTCCAATGTTTGACATTGTCAAGTATAGAGGGTCTATACTTCACTTCCATATCATATTTGATCTTGGGGGGAAAAGGAATTTTAAAATTACTTGCCGAAACAACCAAAGAATCTGCCATAGTATTTTCTTCTCTTGGAACAAAAGAGATATTAAAAGTTGCGAAGAAATTATCAATAAGATCCCAAACTTCATTTATGTAAGTCCTTAACCTGGGGTGTTTAGATTGATACTGATTTTTAACTTGATGTACAATTAGTTCAGCATCTCCAAACACTGCTAACTCTTCAATCTTCATATCTTTAGCAACCCTCAAACCCAAAACAAGAGCCTCATATTTTGCTACATTAGTTGTGGTTTCAAATTTTAGTTTATAAGACAAAGATATGATTTATTGAGTTGGAGAAATAAACACCACTCTAGCACCAACACCTTCTTTAGAAGAGGCTCCATACAAAAACAAATCTTCAACACAGGGGTATTTTGAGGAATCTCACAAGTTTTAATAAGTTGTTTTCTGATTTCAATAGGTGATTGAGGAGCATCAGTGAGCTGTAAAATAGTGTATCCTAAATTAGTATCAACTAAAAAAATGGGGTGGTTTGTAGGATTAGCTTCATCACTAATGATGTAAGCTATTTGTGCTTCCCTATAAAGCTTTTTGTGATCTCCTCCAAATACATGAATGGTGGAATATGAAATATCCATCTACAAACTTCCCCCTAGTATCTTGTTCCAAAATCTTGACAAGAGAATCCCAAACTTAGGGGGGAAATCAACTACCACAATATCCATGACCACGCTCTTTATGGGAAATTGAAACAAGTTAACAACCAGGGCTTTGATTACCCCAAGGCAGTTCACTTTTCTAGAATCAAATGAGTATAGGTCATGATAAGTTTTTTAAATTTCCATACCAAGCTCATCCATGACATTTTTAGGCATAAGATTATGATATGTACCTGAGTTCATCAAGAAGTTGTGCAAAACTTTATCATGAATATTCAAAGATGTGTAGAATGGAGGAGAAGGTTCATCCCTATATTCTACCAAATGTCCCAATATGACTGTTGGTTTTTCATCTTCAAGGTTCACTAAGTCTGTGGAACTAGAGGAAGATTCGGGTTGCAACATATTGGAAAGATATTTTTTAAATTCTTCATTTTTAATCAGATCTAAAAAGGGTACTATGAGTTTTATATTTTGAATTTCATTCTCAAAGCTGAAAGCAGAGGGAGATTTTAAAATCTCCTTAATTTCCAGGGCAGGGGTCTTAATCACTGCTTGAGGGTTTTTATCCTCTTTTTCTTTGCTGCTAGAAACAACAGACTTAGAACAATTTTTTGTTTTGGTGGGATGATCAAATGTGTTAGGCTTTCCCTCCTTCTTTTTTGATCTTAAGTTGTATTTATTTGGATTTTCATTGGATTTTTCCCCTTTACTCAATTCATTCAATTGGATTTCCATAAGAGACTTTCATATGTATACTGAATTAAATGAGGCGATCGAGAGGGATCACCCAAACAATGAATTTTTGGATCAGTTTCTTCATCCTCTCCTAGTTCATCATCAACTAGGTTATTTTGGAGAGGGGTTTGGGATTTTTTATCATCCCTATCCATATTTCTTTGATCTCTTTGAAGGACCCAAGGGGCATTGTTTGGTTTTTTGAAATTTCCTCTGTGATAAGAATTTTGTGTGTTTCTAAAATTTTGTTTTCCTTCAAGTTTCATCTTGTCCATTTCCGCAGAAAGTGATTTTACCACTTTTGTTAGTTCATCAACTTGAGGATTGACACCAAATGAATAAGAGGTTTAAGCTTCATCCCTACTTTTTCTCCTATCTCTATCCGATTTTCCCCTAATCTTGTTAGCTACCAATATGTTAGATTCTACCTCCAAGGCTACATCTTGCATATGAGAAAGAGAGGTAGACCTCCTTTCTCTCAACAGGAGGAAAAAAAAAGGGTCAAAAGCATTGGCATAGGTGATCTTGGCAGAAGTTTCTGTGGGCTTAATTTTTGTGGGGATTTTGTTGTACATTTTATTAAAAGTTTTTGAAAATTCTAAAACAAATTCCCATTCTTTCCTCTTGAGTGATCCAAACTCTGTGATATAATATAAGAAATCTTTCTTATCTCTCCAATGCCTTAGAAAGGAATCATCTAGAGCTTCAATTCCAACAATATATCCAGGATTTAAACCCCTAAACCATTTCCTAGCCTCACCATCAAGGATTTGTACAAAAACTCTCATCCACACATATTCATTCCCAATATTAATATTGTCAGCATAGCTATAAAAGGCTGGAAGGTGTTCTTATATAGTTATGTCCTCATCCCCTATAAACTTGGGCATGTACTTAAGGTAGTCTCCAATTGGGAGATCATTCATAGGTAGAGGAAACAAAAGAGGGGCATACCTAGCAGCTACTATGCCATCCATCCTATTTCTAGGAAGGTTATCACCTTCCATTGGATTATAAATTCTAGGAGAACACAGAGAAGATTGAGTCTTGATTGGTACAACTGTAGTCTTTATTATGCGTAGTTTGGGAGAAGAAGGAATGTAGGATGGAGAGATTTCAATTTTCATAAGGAGAGGTTGAGTCTTGGTAGAGGATGGTGTAGGTTCCAAGGGAATTGAGGTTTCTTCCTCTTTTATCACAACAATTTTAAGAGAAGGAGGAGATGAAGAACCCAAGGTAGGAGAATATCATAAGATTTCAAGTCTAAACCAACTTAAAACATTAGGAGATGAAATAACTTCAAAACTTTTTTCTTTCAATTTGGGAGAAAAAGAAGAGTATTCTATGGGGAAATCTTCAAGATCCAAATTTCTAGAAATTTCAACAGAGGGTAAAAGAGGAGGAATAGATATAGTTACTGGTGTTTTAAAAGTTGAATCATGAGAATGACCAGAAGTACTTGGAACAATAGCTGAAAATCCTTCTTGATAATATTCTTTGGGTCAGCTTCAGGTGTAGCCAGAGGTAAATGTGGAGTAGACCTCGTGTTTTTTCATTTAGGAGCCACAACTGAAACAATGGAGTCACCAGGTTCAATCCACAGTCTTCATTGTACTGATTTCTAATGCACCTCAAGAATCAATATTTCTTTGTTGTTTAATCCCAGGGAATTGTTTTCAATCTGTTCCCTTGCAGTGATGCTAAGAATGTTAGAACTGCGAGTCACCCTCAGAATTCTAGAGGTTAAGCCCAGTACCCATCAAATAGGTTTGTAATGGTAAATTTACGATGAAGTGTCAAATGGATAAAACCCAACATAGAAATGCTCAAACATAGAAATTTCTAGGCAAGAATGCATAAGAAGGTGAGGTCTTGGCTAACTTCAATCAGTGATTTAAAATAAAGTGTGGGTATATCCCGTCCCCTCCTTTTCGAATATTTAATTTTTTTGTCTTTTTCAAAAATTTTAACAAGATTGAAAAAGAATAAAAGAATGTTACGTTACAAAGGAGGAACGAGTGTCGTGGGAAAGAAAACTAGTTCCAAGCACATGGAACATGCTGATGCTTAGTGAAAGGAGACATGTGTAGGATAAGGACACTCGGGAAAATTCCTCCATGGGTCAAGGTGTCAGATCATGAGGGAAAAGGGCTACAAGGCTTGCATTTAAGGAATGCTTTGAAATCTCAGTTAATAGCAACATGAAACCGTAATTAGGCCAAATATGCAAGGATGAGATATGCGATGCGATTAAGTATGACACAACAAGACTCCTTCCATGTGAAGTTTTACGAGCCTAGAGAAGGTAAGCTCTGTGTTTTTTCACATCAAGAGAGACTAAAAAACCCTAAAAGAAGACTCCAGAGTGTTCATTTTTCGTAATTAGTCTAGTTGGTTCGAAAAAGGGGAAAACTTATACCGAAAGAACATCTCTTCAAAACCATTTTAATGAGTGTGGCAGAGACAAGATCACTCGGATATCTTTTCAATTTTAAGGAGTTTGCAAAGAGATTAACTATGGACTCACAACCTTTTTCTAAGTTTAGTCTCCTTAGCCCGAAAAATTATAAAATGTAACTTAGGAGAACTCTCTCAGTAAGACATGTCTCCTGAGGCATACCTTTTTCCTGGATAATCTATTGGTTAGAAAAAGGGTTAAACTTATGCCAAATAGATATTCCTTCTAGACCAATTAACGAGTGTAAAAGGAACAAGGTCACTCAATGATATTTTCATATTTAGGGAGTCTTAAAAGAGCTTAACTATGGACTCGGAGGGGGTTCCTTTTTCGTAGACAATCTCCAAGTTCTGAAAAAGAGATAAACCAAAACCAGGGAGAATGACCCTTTTTCAAAAATTTAGTCCCTCGGGCCCAAAAAAGGGTTAAATTTACACCTCAGAATACTCTCCTAATGAACCAAATATCCTAGCGAATACCTTTATTCATAAATTAACTATCCAGAATGAAAAAGGGGTAAACTACTGCCGGATAGATGTACCTTCAAATTTTACTTTAACGAGCATGAAGGGCAACATGATTCACTCAACAATCTTTTCAATTTTAGAGAGTTTGAAAAGGGATTAAAGAAGAATCCAGGGGGGAATTATTTTCTTAAGTAATCCAAATGAGACCGAAAATAATAAATAAGTTCTCATTAGATATTTATTTCAAAGTTTAAGCGAGCTTGAAAGACAACAAACCATGCTCTCGGGGAGTCCCCTGGGTAAAGGCCAAAAATAAATGAAGAAGAATGAGGCTTCAACATATAGTCATGGCGGGACTAAAAGGATTCTCATGCCTATGAAGTACTTCATCATGGGTACCAAATCAAAAACAAGGTTCTAAATAGGATTCCCATGGAAGGAAGGATCTACCACATAAAGTATGACACACTTATCAACAAGGAAGGTTAGTGTCGCAATTTAGTGGGGTTGATCCTAAGGCTAAAAGAACCAGGAAACAGATAATGAAAAAATTGTAGGTAGGGGAAAAACCTAACCTATATGCCAGTTTCAAGGTCAATACCTATCAAAACGGATCGATACGATGAACACAATTCAAAAAAAAATGTCTCCAAGATCCTACATATAAGGCTAATAAAACCCATATAGAAGTTAATAGATCCAGTAGAGATACAAACTTTGAAAAATAAGAGGTGCTACTGAATAAAAAACTTGAAAACAACAAACCTGGACTGTACAATCTGGTACAAATCACCACACAGCCTTATGGCTCATGCGTAGTACTGGATCAAGTTGAGCCCGCTGCTAGGATCTAACCAAGCATCTCTTCGGTAGTCAACCTGGAAAGTCTCCCAAAAGGGAAGAAAATAAAAACGACAGTGTAAGTATTCCCATGGTATAGAAACCGTAGTCATGGCTTCAAGGATAGCCTCATCCGAAGGCAATTAAAAATATGATAAATCACACGAATGAGGAGGGTCGACAGTCGCAAAGGGAGAAGTAAACTGACCATATTCCATATGATGATGGAGGTTCTGGCTAGGACTAGCAGAGTCTACCAACAAAGAATCACAAGCATGTGGGCTTGCGGATCTACAAACAATGAGATCAGACTCAAAAGGAGCCTCAAGACCACTCGGACAAATATGGGGAAGCAAGGGATCCCATGCCCCTATTGGATAAACCAATGGAGCAATTACTAAGGGAAAGGCTCAAGAAGGGAAACATGAGGTAGCAAGTTCCTGCTCAAGAGCGATTGAACACCAAGGATAAGACACCACATAAGTTATCCGTGGCATGGTAGAGTCTACATGAACACTAGGAACATATAAAGGGGAAGCTTGAACTAACGTTGAATTAGGATGATGATTATTAGATTCCAGCTAGTCGATAGTGACAATGCTTTCATTGTGATGGAAATTCATCACCCGAAAAAACATAGACACCACAACATTCATAACATATACAAAATCATGCCCATGAAACATACTGACATCTAATGTGCTTTGCACCACTATAACATTGACAAGGATAGTCTCCTCACCTACCGAGATAGGTAACTGAGGAAGAATCCCAAAATATTCACTAGGATTTCTGTCAAAAGACAACTTCTCATATGAAGCAAGCACAAGCTCGAGAGAACCCAAAGCTTTCCAAGATGAGGAGGATAAAATACTTGCAGAGGCTCCTTCATCCACAATACATCGGTAAAAAAAAATTAAATTAACTTCAACCCTTATTTAAAAGGGTGTATAAGAAGGAAGGTGAGGCTCAACAAGGTCATTCCAATAAAACAAAACCATTCTAGGACATGGAGGGGATGTGCTCAAAGTGAGCGGAATGCCCCCTTGTTTTGAAAGTACTGAAATGGAAATTCTAAAAAAATATTCAATAGACACATCACTCCCCATCAGAAGAGTGGGATCAACCAAATATTGCATCAGAGTGACCAATTTGGTAGACTAAACACTCTCCAAGAGAAGAGTGGCATTAGCTGAACATTGCATTGGCGTGACCACTTTGGTAGACTCGACACTCTCCAAGAGAAGAGTCGTATCAGCCGAACATTGCATCGGCATGACCACTTTGGTAGACTCAACACTCTCCAAGAGAAGAGTGAGATCAACCAAAGATTTCATCGGCACGACCACTTCCTCAACCATTGGCTGAATAGGCTGCAAGACAACATGGTTGGAAGACACAACACCCCCCAATAGAGGAGTGGGATCGGTTGAAGATTGCATCAGCATGACCATTTCATCAACCAATGGTTGAATAGGCTGTGAGTAAACCTCAGAAGACTCATAATCACAAGATCTTGTAGATGGGGACCACAATATTCTTGCCTTTGGAAGGCCAGGGCATAAATGAGTAAGGTGATCTCCCTTGAAAAGATTATAAGGGAACATAGGATTACGTCCTATCCATATGGGTTTATCAACAGAATAAATGCTCCCAGTTTTATCACCCTATAAGTTATAGGATCAACTGGTGACTGGGGTATTTTCTGTCTCTAGTGTTTTTTGTTGACAAATGATTTTTCATTCTGCAAATAATTTGAAAAAGAAAAAAGAAAAAATAAAAAGAAAAGAAAAGAAAAGAAAAAAGAAAAAAGAAAAAGAAAAGAAAAGAAAAGAAAAAAGAAAAAAAGAAAGAAAAGAAAGAAAAAGAGGGCATAAAAGAATTTCAATAGAATCCCCATGAAATAATAGTGACTTGGTCCATACCCTTCAAGCATGGCCAAGTTCTTTTTAAATTGATGTTGATAGGGTAGTGAATGAATTTGGATAAACTGTTTAATCTTAGCCAAAGTGTCTAGGTTAGATTAGTGAATAAATCTGGCCAGACTGTCTAATCCTGGTCAGATAGCCCTAGGGTAGAATAAATTCTTAACCCAACAGTCTAATATGGGTTAATTGTCATAGGAAGCTAGGTTAGAATATAGGCTAGTTGCTTTATTGCTTTATTTCAATAAGAACCAGTTTGATGATCAATGTTGCACCACATCTCAGATGTTTAAAAATGGTGTTGGTCAAGCCCCATGGTGGTGTCTACTTGAAAAACCTTGGAAAACCCATAAAATGCATTTATCCTAAGTTTTTCCCCGACGCATGTGTTTTTCACTCCCCACTTATGCTCCTTGCACATATCAATGGTCCTGATCGTGGCACCCAAATCTATGGTGGACATATCTTTTCGGACCCCCCCGACCGTTCTACCTTGAACGAAGTCGGGGGGGGGGGGTCCAGAATCACTGATAAGACCCGCATGCATCTGGATGGACTAGGATCAAGCGCACAGATCTATTGTCAACATTGGATTCTGGACCCCCCCGTTCGTTCTGCCTTTAATGGAGGGGGGGGTTCAGAATGTGTGATAAAAGGCGTGCAAAGATCTGCAGCTAGGAAAAAAGCGCTCAGATCAATGGCTCAAAATGTTTTTCGGACCCCCCCGACTGATCTACTTTTAACTGAGGGGGGGGGTCCGGAATGGTATCTTTCCTCTGGCGGGCCCTCTTTATACATGGAAACAATATAATATCCTCGAGTCCCATCATCTCCTGCTATTTGACCTACCATCGTCATCTCTGGACATCACCATCCACCTTTCCCGAAATAGTCACATCCCATAACTGTTTTTAGTCCTTCCCCCCCAATCGCTAGTGGCCAGCCCCCTCACTATGACCTTTACCTCTAATTGATAGCCGCCACATCACCTGTCTGTATCCCTTATGCACTGTCACCCACCATATCACATTCAAAGTGATCCGTTGGCCATTTATTACTGGATAAACTATCCGTTATCCAGCTGACCTATCTCCCATGCCCAACGAACAACCGTTTACTCAAAACTACCCCTCATTCTCCCTTTTCTCACCATTTACCACTTATCACACTAGAGATTTTTTACACCGTTTACTCCTCCATTAAAGTCAGTTGCCCTCATCCACAGTCAGTCGCCCCCACTAACGTTGTTTGTTTTGCAGGTACTATTGCAGATATGGCACCAAAGTCCAAACAAGCAGAAGGAGAGGAGAATCCGTTTCTCCCACCTCCTGTCGACCTTGACAGGATCCCACTAGTTAACAAAGACCGATTAATCACATATACAAAGTGTGATTTTGATTTCGGATATCTTCAGTTGTGGCTCAAGGAGGTCTTCCTAGACCAGAGTGATGAAATCAAACTCTGGGAGTCCAATTTACCCCTTTACCTCTTTCCTCAAATTCACCATTTTCCGAAGTTCGCACTTAAGTGCCAAGCCCACTACATTCCCGAGCAAAGATCCATCGTCTCCTCGTATGGAGAAATCCTTTTCCTCATCACGCTCGAGTCCATCGACCAGATGATGCAAATCCTCCGAGCCGACTCTGCATCACCCTTCAACCTAGAAATTATTACAAAATTATACCAGAAAATGACCTTCCCCCAAAGAGCTCAAATATTCGAGCTTTTCCTTCCTCCATATGCTCAATTTCCCTCCACAAATCCTCCTTATCCGTCTTCCGTGTTCTCAACTAAAGGAAACCAGGTCATCTCAACCCTTTGTGCTTTGTTAAGATACTATTCTGATCAGTGGGTAGATGAACCCATTCTGGGTTTTCTATCCATCTTCTCTACTGATGAAATGCCCACCACCAAGTTTGACTTCAACACATTCTTGGTAGACAATATTCACGAACAGTTCATGAATTTTGGCATAGAAGGCATGTTCAGATACTCATCGATACTAGCATACTTGTTCGTCTTCTTCCAGGCGGATAAATTTGGTTTTTCCATGAAGAATATGGATGGAGATGGTAGACCTCAGGAAGTCACATCATGGACCTCCTTGCTCAAGCACAACTCTACTGATTTCAGTTTCAAGGAGTTCATTGACCAATTCTACCACCCTGTGGTAAGTATGCTAGGTGGCAGGCCCGAGCCTCCGATAAATGATGAAGTTCAGAGGATCCTGTATCTCTCGGACAACAAAAAGATAGGTGATTGGTATTTGTACCAAGATTACACTGAGATCAGAGTATACAAGTGCGAGTTGGCATCGTATAAGTTCCCCAAGTATCTGCCTGTCAAAATTTTTGCTTTGGAGTATATCAGGTAGATAATAAATTCCGCTGATATTCATTTTGTGTCATTGAAGAAAAAGCAATAGCTTAGAATCAAGGGGCAGTTTGGCTCCTTCATCTACAACAATCGTGGCGCTGGGGAAGAAGCAGACAGGATGATGAGGGAAATGAAGTTCATTATAAGTTTCCCATGGCATTATGATCCATGTGGGATCATCTCCGATATGAGGGTGAAGAAAAAAAACATCCTATATGTTCATGAGTCCAGGCCTGAAGTTAAGAAGTTCGCAAATCAGACAACTTGGGCACCTAACACATTGAACAAAGTAGAATGGCAGGATCCCCCTGCTACTGTAACTCAAACAACCACACCATAGGTCCTGAAAGAGAAGAGGCCTAGGCATGAGCTATATCCACCTATCACTGAGGTATCTTCCGAATAATTCCAGCTGCATACCAAGAGGCCTAAGACTATTGCAGTTCCTGGCCCGACTAGGGAAAAAGAAGCCCCGCCTACTATAGTAACCAAAGTTGGTATTCCTCCCTTCGGTTCAAGCCTCCATAAGGTCATAACCCCAGCAATGCTGAAAAATTCTACAGATTCTCCATTGACCACCCAACCAGGCAAGGTGGGACCAAAGCTGAGTATCTTCGAGAAATATGAGCTGATCAAGAAAAGGAACCAGTCCTTGACCAACAGTACTTGCACCTAGTTCTGGAAGTATACGTCGACTGCACAACATAGGTTGCTATCTACATTCTACACCAAGAAGGGCAGAATGCATATGGAATTCCTCTAGGCACAGGTACTAGATCCCAAGGTGATCATTGACTATAAAAGGGCCACCTTCGAATTCCAGATGAAGGACATGCATCCGTTACACGCTGACGCATGCTTCCACTACTGCGTCCAAACTGCAAGTGTCCCTGAACAATGTTCAAACACAATTGAAGTTAGAGAAGATATCGTCCTTTGCCAAGGACAACAGAATCAAGACTTTGGAGGAACTGGTTCTCAAGATCGGTTACGATCCTTCAAACATGAAAGCAGCTAAGGAAATAATAGAGAAGAAGAATTATGACATAGCATATTTGAGGAAACAACTAAAGCTCTCACCCACAGAGGATGCGCAGGCGAAGGAGATAGCAGAGAAAGAAGGAGAGAAAGACGAAATGCTCAAGCTGCTCATGGAGCAGAATGCACAGCTTAAAGAAATGGAAGATGAGATGGAGAAAATATTAAAAGAGAAAGAGCAATTGAAGCCAATGGAAGTCATTCCATTGAGTGCTATTCCAATTTCAGGAGTGAGCACAACATCAGTGACAGAAGTCCCATTCGCAACTCCATTGACATCCCAGGAGAAGACAACTGACCTGGCTAAGTCTATGGAGAAGATGAACCTACAGGAAACAGAGATCAGCCGGCTAAAAAAGGAGATTGAGAACCTCAAGGAACTCAAATCTTCCTTCCAGACCAGCCACTCCAAGAAAAAGCAAGTGACCTATCATCTCAATTAGGAGTTACAACAGCTCTGGAAGCAGACAGTGGCAGGAAAGACTCTGGCCGAGGTCAAAGAAAGTGTATGGAAAAACATCACCAAGTCCATGAACGAGATATGGCCCATGATCTAGATCATGTTTGAGTAGAATGAATTGGTCTAGAGGAGAAAATAGGCCATTAAGAAGATCATATCAGAATTGGGAGAGATGCTAACACAGGCGAATGAAATCATCAAGTTCCTCAATTCTAAGACTAGGGAGGAGCTGGAAGAGCTGAAAATTGAAGATAGAACAAAGACCATCCTTGAGGTCAAAAGATTTTTGACCAAGAGAGGATTAATGCTTCAACTAGAAGAAAAGGTTCAGGCCATGGAACTAGGGGTACAAAGATTCTTCAGTAATATTGAGGCTCTACAGAAGAAAGGCCTTCCTGGTCTGAAGGCAATCAATGATAAATTGATGACACTCCCAGACTACAAGAAGAGATTGGCTGATGTGGCTAAGAACAATTCAAAGTTTGCAAGCATTCAAGGGAGCATCACTGGCAAGGCATTTCTAGATGCTCTTCAGTGGGACATCAGTATCCAACATGAGATTCGATACATCTTCCTCACCAAGCCTACCTTCGCCAAGTACACAAAAATGGACGAAGTGTATCGAAGGCTACTCAAAGTCAACGTGCCCAGTCATCTTCGATGGGAGGAACTCTGCGATCTAATCGAGTAGCAGATGATTTGTCCCAGTCCATTCATTCATCCAGTCAGATGAGGTCATGCATAGGCTTCATCAACGACCCACCCAGAAATCAGCTTGTAGTTACACCACATCATCAAGCAGTTCCTAGATTTAGGAAATTTGTTTAAGTTAGTTAGGCTAAAAATAGATTTAGCACGTCCTGGTCAATAATGATAGAAACGTTTGTAATTTGAGTTATAAATAGTTCATCTTTCTAAGTATTGGGGGTTGTTGATCCTCACACCCTGACGCTATCAGAGTGTAATATTTTTGAAGAGATCTTCCATTAATAAAAGGAGGCACTTTTACAGGATTCTTGCATGTATTCACTGGTGATGTTCTTCTCTCTAAGTTGAATGTTGTTCTCGCTTTGTTATCATACTGTTTTCTAAATCTAATCTTTAAGAGTAACGAATGTTGCAGGATTTATCTCATATACCCTGTTTCTAACTTGAAATATTTAAGTGTTTTATCTTCTGGTGTTTTCAATAAAGAAATTCTTAACTGCTTCTTTGTTGAAATTATCTTTCTCATCTTTTCTGCTAGTCATCATTTATGCTATTAAAGAATCCAATGATTATATTGTCTCGCCCTGTGAAATTTTTCCTTTGTGTCTCCGGTTCGGATTTCATATTTTGTTAAAACACAGACCCCATAGCCCAATGGAAGTGTAAACTCTCTCAACCAATTCGAAAAACACTTTGACAACAAAACAGACCTATTTCTTTACCTAGCTTAATATTTAAAATTGGAAACATAGATAAATTATATAGAGATATCCCTCTCTGAAGTTGGAAGGGCTAGATCCCAGCTTCAAAAGTGGTTGGATAATGTTACCTTAGTAGATTTCTTCTACTGTTAACCTCTAGGAAATTTACCAAGTGCTAATACCTAGCATAACTAGCAGTGGTTGGTTGCACAACTCCAACATGAATCGTAGAGGCTACATACCTATTGCTGGTATGACTAGAAATGACTAGACTCTTTCCCCTAGCATGAATTGCAGGGGCTAGGTGCTAGTCTTCAACATGAATTGCATAGGTTGACGACCTATCTCCAACATGACTCATAGAGGTTGGTGATTTCTTCTTCTTATTCTTCCTCTTTCTATTTTGTTTATACTTTTGTTTACTAGTAGCTATACTTTCACCAGAGAAGGTAGAAGGAGGATGATAAGACTATTGACGAATTAACATCAACATGATGTCCATGACATAAGGTGCTTAACTGAGAAGCATCAAGAGAATTCAGGACAATTGGAATGGTACTCAACCAAACTAGTAATCCCACATTCAACCCAGGAATGTACAACGTGGCCATTAAAGGGACATTAACATTTCCGAAGAAATGAAAAGCACAAGAATCCCCTTGCGAAGGGGTTCCTTGGTTGGTATCATCAAGAAATTTTTCCATGAAGATATTATTCACAGGTTCTTCCCTTGCAGGATCGTTCAAGTCTGTAAACGTATCACACACTAACTCTGGTGAATGAGTGGTATAAAAAAAAATTCCTATAAAGAGGTGGCTCCATGTTTATAAGTGGAAGACCGGAAATTCCTCATGATCGGTGGAGTGGGAAGTCTACCACCTTAGGTCAGAGACCCAAAGTAATGATTGACTAAATCACTATGGAAAACTAGAGAGCACAGAGCACAACACTAACTTGAAGAAAATCCTAAAGATACAATCCAAACAAATGATCCTTCTGAATGATTCCAATCCAGGGAGTTGAAGTCATGATCTTCGAAAGCATTCACAAAGGAAAACAAATGTCCAAGAGAAGAAGTTACCCATACCTCCAACCGACGATCCCTTCAAGTGTCACCCAGAGAATACAGAGTTTTCCTTAGGTACCATGATACACCCCTCGACGCAGTCACTTGCATGTTAACCTATATAATGGAAACCAAGCCACCAACTTGTAATGAACAACTAGGGGGGTACAATCAATAGTCGGGCGAGTGTATGGATAGGGTAAATAAGCCCAAAGATCCTCCTGAAGCCTGAAACAAAACAGGGCTAGAATCAATCTTAGAGTACCTTGGACAGATCCAAATGTCTCATAGGCCTAACACAATTCAGTCCTGTAACACTATAGGATTCACCCCCAATACACACTCTCCCAAATGCTTTTTCGGGATCAGGAGTGGATATCTTCATCACCATCCTCCATGCAGCCTCGTGTTTGACTCCTATGTGAGAGGAGCTTCCCAAATTGAGTAATTACACGGTGGATTTTTCACACCCTAGCACAAACACCTAAGTTAATTTTTGGTTGGCCTTGGAGAGTTTACCTCTCCACACCTAATCCAAGGCCCTAGCCTAAGCTATTGGTGAACCTTTGAAAAAGTGTTACTAATATATTTTAGATTAGCACATTCATTTTAGGGGATTTTCTTATTCAAGGAACGAAAATGCAACTTATGTTGTTTGAGACTCTTGTGAAAAGGAAACTAATTAGAACACTGGTAAAGAATACTTTACACTAATTCTACAAATGAAAAAAAAGTTTGAAGCAAAAATCATGAACAATCCTTCAAACATAAGGATGCAATATTTTCTCCTTTCCATGCAAAATGCATAATGCAACTTTCGAGTGAAACAAAAGAGAAAATGAAAGGATTTTCTTTATTATTTTTATTTTGAGATGATTTCAAGATGAGAATGAAATACAACCCTATGCTTATTCCTTTTTCTTTTTCAAATAACAATTCAAAGAAAATGCAAAGAAATAAAGAGACCTAAAAAACTAGGTTTTTTTTTTATGTTGTTCCTATCAAAGAAAAACTAACAAAAGATGCTAAAAGAAACTACAGAATGCAACTCATTTTTCTTAAAATTCAAGATAAAAATAAGCCAAAAATGCTTGGAAACACAAAGAAACAAGAGGATTTGTTTTTTTATTTCATAAAAAATCTGAGCCTACAAACTATCTCAACCCCAAACAACAGAATCTTATGGAACTCAGGAAGACCTGGGAACCACAAGTTTCCTATAGGAAAAAGAAAATCTTTTGAAAAAAATCTCCAAAAACAACAGAGACACATGTTATGGATGACTAGCCTACGTATATATGTAGGCTGTATATAATGCAGACTGTGTATGTATGCATGTTGTATAGAGAACATGACACATACACCTTTGCAAATTTTCAAAAAAAGAAAACGTTTGGACAAAGAACTTGGGCAAGGGAAGATGGTAGGCACCTGGAAGGTGACTAGAGACCCAACCTAACTCAGAACACTCAGAAAACTTTGACATAAAATCAAAATAAAATAAAACCAAGATCTCCCACTAAGACCTTAGAGAGACTCCCTAGTGGAGTCGTCAATTCTACTATGGGGAAAATCCCCCTATACTGTGTCTAAGGTAAAGGAAGAGCGCTAACTCCCTTAAAAGACAATTTTACCCTTAAGCTACCCCAAAACCATCTAAACAAAGTGATGAGATAGAAAGGAAAGAGAGTTAATGAGTGCACCTTTAGTCCTTGCAGTTGGTGTAGACCTCTTTCGTTTGTTTCCGCCTCCTAGATCAAATCACAGATCTCCTCCCAAAGCTAACCTACAAAAGGTTAGGAATACAATGCAAAAACATACACAATATCTATTGATCACTTTAAAAGTTTAGACATAGATATAAATGTGCAAATTAACAAAAACATGAAAACATAGGGTTTTGGGACAAGGATGAACTCTTTTATTCAATTTCAAGATAAAATGGATTACAACCTTTGTTGGAAACCGCTCCACAAACCAAGTCTGGGCTCCTCTATCATGGCTCCAATTGCATCAATCCCACATTAACTGCTCGCAACCAACATATCAGCAAGGGAAGGAGGAAGGGTTTCATAACGAGAAAGGATAGAGGGGAAGTCTAAGGCTAAAACTCAGAATGGAATGCAAATCTTGGGCTAAGAAAGGGAAGGGATTTTGTCAGAGTTTTCTTATTCTCTTTATAATGTTTATAAATGGCTCCCCAAGACCTCTTTTTATATGAGAAAAATATGGTTATTCGGTTTGGGGATGACATACAAGGGATAAAATTGTTAGGAAACCCTCCATATCCTGTAAACTCAACTAAATTCTGTGTAATTTTATATTTTTTGCAGCGCGTGTGTGTACGCAGGATAACCAGCATGCAACACACATTTGTATGCAGGATATTAGTGCAGCAAGGTGCGTGCACTATCCAAAAAATGGTTTTTTTAAAAGGAATCCTCAACAATATTTTGGAAAAGTATGCAATGGAAGGGTCAATGTCGTGTATGCATAGATAAGGCATTTTGGACTATAACACCACAAAACAAACTTTATTATACCATATTAACAATATATAGGGATTGAAGAGGTATATCATTGGATTGAGTTATCAAGAGGTGAAGGATTTAGAAATAACAAAAGCACATATGGCTAAGTTGTTTATTGACCATCTCCTTCTATTAATCGAGCGCATTTTTGTACTAATTGGTGTGCACACCATGGCATCATTGATAACAATATGGATCATTGGTATGGTTTTTTATAATCCTCCACATGGTAATATGTATTTATGATTATACTTTTTGAGGAAATTATATGTAGAGTCCATAACGAGATGTCATCATGTGAAATATTTTTATGTGTTATAGTTTTAAGGGTTCATTGCGGAGCCCCATGAGATAGACCACCTGCAGGGTCTTATCTGAACCATCATTATTTTCCCAAAAGTAGACATAATCTCCATGTATAGATTTTWCSTGCACACACTTTGTTATAGGATACTATATTTAATTTGGCCACATAGATAATTGATATAGGCCACCATTCATGCTATTTGGTAAGTTAGGGTGATTATTTCATGATTTTAGATTAAACACTTTTAGAGTGATTTTGAATCTTTTCCAACTATTTTCCTCCAATTTTTTTTTTTTCTAAATAAAGGTCTAACCCTTGTCATGTTGTTCTCCTCATTGTAAACTTTTTAACAAGATACAGTATACTGAATTTTGAATTTAAAATAAAAAATTGTGACCCCAACACATTTCCATTGAATGAACATAATTGCGTCGAAAGGTGCTTTCTACAATCCAATATGAGGGAGATATGTAAATTCCTTCTATGATCAACATGGATTTGACACGTGCATTTAAAAAATACTAATAACATAAAAAATATTTCAATGTCGGTCATAAATAAAATATTTCAATATCCACCTTAAGTAAAATAATTTTACATTACGTTTATAGAGAGAGAGAGAGAGAGAGAGAGAGAGAAAGTAATTGAAAGTTAAAAAAAAAAAAATTCCACCAATAGGTGCTTTCTACTTCCCAATATGAGGGAGATGTGTAATTCCTTCTGTTAGCACATATTTTTTATAGAAGGGTGTTTTTCCCTTAGGAGATAACCCCTTGGTGAAAAAATGAAGGAAAGGGGTTCTTGCACAACCCACCTTTTATTTTTATCCTAAGTTCATCAGTGATTTGACGGTTTGGCACGTTGTTCTAAGGAGCGCGTAGATCTCAGCGGCCGATATCTGCGTGCTCATATCTACAACCCACAACCAATATCATACCCCCCCCGACCTTCTACCTTTAATGGGGTGTGGGGGGGGTCCAAGTTGGTGGTTTTTGGGCATGTGTCTTGCGTTAACGTGTTGCCTCCACAATAACTCGGACCCCCCCTACATGCTTTACCGCTTACCACCTACACACCCCTCCAAGCTAACCTCCTTACCGCCTTCCCATACCACCCTCACTCCCGCCAACACCTTTCCTCCACTCACATAACCTGCTTGACTATCCCCTTTTCATTTTCACATCTCTCCCTCTCACCTCCCGACATGTGTCCCCCACTCATACTTCATGTCACCTCCATCAGGCTATCATTTCCCCCCTGACCAATCACACCCCTCTTCCTCCATGTCCTTTCCCTTTGCCTCATCGCCCTGGCGCCTTTACACCTCAGCTCTTGCTCCGCCAACTGCATCATTCCACCTAGCTGCCAATCATTCATTGTAGCCTTCCATTTTATACCAGTCACCTTGCCAGCTCCTCATCGTTAGCATCCATGACCGCCTACTCATTCTCTCTGCAAAGGTCCAGTGAATATCCAAGTGGCAGAGGTTCAGAGTGCGACCAACACATTTTCCATGTTCCAACTTGACTCAAGCCCCATCCTAATCCCGATGAATACAGTTAATGAAGTAGGGGGAGGTGGTTGAAACATTGTCTCCCCCCCATAAATGGAAATATCAAAAAGGACTTTCAGACTGTCTGAGCTCACGTTTGATAGAGAACTGCATACGCAGTCTGACAGAAATGGTTCAGACGTAAGAGCTCACGTCTGATAGAGGACTGCATGCGAAGTTTGTAAAGAAGACTCCCAACGTATAGCCTTGAATGCATGACTCGATCACCCTTTGGGTGGTCATATTCACTCCTAAGCATAAATATGTATTTTTGATATTTTGTTAAGGTCGATGGTTGAACTAGGCTCCCATATTGTAAAGTTTTGATGAAGCTCTCATTCCATGGTTATGTATTTTGATTTGATACTTCTTGTTTAATGAAAGTCAGCTTTTGTTTCCATCTTATTTGCCTCTGATACCGAAGTTTCCATGATTGAAGGATTCACATGGATTGTTTTAACTGTATTTTGATGTATGTTTGATTATAGTGTTGTTATAATGTTTTTCAGTTTCCTGAAGCTTTGAATTCAAGAGGATATTGTTTTCTAATTTTTTCCTCCTTAAGCTGCTAGAAGACCTAATGTCCATAGTAGACCTATACACTCTCCTCACCATTATTCCAGCTATTCACCTTTACTACAACTTATTGATTGAAGTTGAATCGAGACCTCAACTGCTTGTGCATGCTGGTCTAGTTTTCTGAGTTAAAATGATATTATCTTGAGTCTGTGCCCGTTTGACCTCTTTTAAATCATTCATTGTAACATATAACTTGATGGGTACTGGGCTTACCTTCAATGCAATCTAAAGGTGACTTCTAGTGCTAACATTTCTGGTGTCGTTTCTGGGGAATAGATTGAAGACTTTTCCTTGGGATAGAATGACAAAGAGCTTCTGTTTATGAAGGTGTATTAGATATCAAAACCATCTAAGATTGAAACTTGCACCTGGTGAATCCATTGTTTCGAATCCAATGTTTCATTTGTGGCTCCGAAAGGTAGAAACACGAGGTCTAACCCACAACTTCCTCTAGAAACAACTGAAGTTGACCGAGAGAAAATAATCAGAAAGAGAAGGACCCCTCGAGAAGGTACTTCAGCTACTTTTACCAGGTATTTTTGGTAACTTTCATAATCCTTCTTTAGAAACTCGAGTATCTGCTTCTCATTCTCATGTTATTCCATATGTTGGAGTTTCCAGAAGCTTAAGGTTTGGGAGTGTTCCTATTGATTTCTCCCCTCCTAGCCTCGTTTTGGAGGGAGAAACCTTTGACACCCATGTTTCCCATGAAGTTGTACTGTGGTTTAGACCCAAGACCTTAGAAGATTTTCCCACTCTGATATTTATGACTCCTCCCCCTATTAGAGTTGTTGCATTTACAGAAGGTGAAACATCTTTTCCCTCGAGCCCTGTAGCCTTTTATCCAAATTCGCAGTTGTTTCCCCTTTCTCCTAGAAATGGAGTTCTAGTCTCCCCTATTCAAACTCCATCCCCTCCTGGTTCTCCTCCAATTCACATCCCAATGACAGGTGCTAATCCTCCCAGGAACATAATGGATTCCATAATAGTTGCTAGATATGCCCCTTTTGTTCTGCCTCAGCCTCTGAATGCTCTCCCAGATGGTGGCTACCTTAAGCAGTTTCCCAGGTTCACAGGTGAGGGAGACATAACTGTAGAGGAGCACCTCACATCCTTTTATAGTTATGCAAACAATTATGTCATTGTAAATGAAGATGTATGGATGAGAATTTGTGTTCATAGCCTTGATGGAGAGGCTAGGAACTGGTTTAGGGCCTTGAATCTTGGATCTATTGATGGGATTGAAGCCCTAGATGATGCATTATTAAGAAATTGGGGTGATAAAAAGTATTTCATTTACTATATTACAGAGTTTGTCTCACTTAATAAAGGAGAAGGGGAATCTATTTTTGACTTTTCAAAGAGGTTTAATAAACTGTATAATAAGATTCATGCTGAGATTAAACCTACAGAATCCTCAGCCAAAATTACTTATGCCAGTGCCTTCGACCTTGATTTATGCCTGATGTTAAGAGAAAGAAGAGCCACTTCCTTGGATCATATGCAATATGTGGCCTTGTAAGTGGAGTCCAATATATTAGCAGTAGACAAACTTAGGAGTAAGGATGATAAAGAAAGGAGAAATGGTTGGTCTGAAGCTTCGAACTCTGCTTCCTCTACTGCCCCCACTCAAATGGATCAAGTAACCAAGTTACTAAAATCACTTTTTTCTAGAATGGAGAGGTTGGAATTGGAAGGAAAGAAGAGTTATAAGAATCCCCCTAATACTGAAAATAGGGGGAAATTCAGAATACCAAATAACACTCCTCAGATTATCCGGAGAGATCAAAGAAACAGGGACAAGGATGATCACAAAATCCAAGCCCCTCTCCAAAATAACCTTGTTGTTGATGAAGAAGGAGATGAAGAAGAGGTTGATCCTGAAATCCATTGTCTTGCAGACACCTCCTCATTTCCCCATTTAACTCAATCTACATACGAGGAATCTCTCATGGAAAACCAACCAAATGAGATGAGTAAGGGGGAGAAAGCCAGTAGCAGTCCACATAAATACAAACTCAGGTCCAAGAAGAAAGAAAGAAATTATGACATCCTTGATCATCCTACCATATAAGAAAAGCCTGCTAAAGATGTAGCAGACAACATCAAAGAAAAGAAGGCACAAAACCCCCCACCAGTGGTCAAAATCCCTGTCCCAGAAGTGAAGGATATTTTGAAGCTTCCCTCCTCTTTTAGCTTCAAGCATGAGATTCAAAATATTAGGATCCATGTACCTTTTGTGGAGTTGATAAAAAATGAAGAATTTAAATAATATCTTTCCAAAATGTTGCAGCCCGAATCCTCCTCCAATGCCACTGATTCAATAAATATTCAAGATGAGAAGCCAATAGTCATCTGAGGTCCTTTGGTAGAAGATAGAGATGATTCATCCCATCCCTTCTATACATCATTGAACATACATGATAAGGTGTTACATAATTTTTTGATGGACTTAGGGGAATCTCATAATCTCATGCCCAAAACTGTCATGGATGAACTCGGATTATAAATCTCAAAGACTTACCATGACTTATATTCTTTTGGTTCTTTTGAATCTTGGGGTTATCAAAGATCTGGTTGTGACCTTGTTTCAGTTTCCCATGAAA
Source organism: Picea glauca (assembly GCA_000966675.3). Classification (NCBI taxonomy): domain Eukaryota; kingdom Viridiplantae; phylum Streptophyta; class Pinopsida; order Pinales; family Pinaceae; genus Picea; species Picea glauca. Next base: position 58,149 of record JZKD02S0174139.1, on the reverse strand, counting down.
AGCGTGGTCATGGATATCATGGTGGCTAATGTTCCCCCCAAGTTTGGCATGCTCTTGTCAAGATCTTGGATAAAAAGACTCGGGGGAGCCTTGCAGATGGACCTCACCTATGCTACCATTCATGTGTTTGGGGGGGATCATAGAAGACTTTACAGGGAAGCTCATTTGGCCTACATCATTAATGACGAAGAAAAACCCACCAACCATCCTATTTTTACACTTGACATAGATTTGGGATCTAGTTTATTGCATCTCATTGATGCCCCTGAAACTCCTCTTGAAATAAAAAAAAATCCATTAATTTTTGTGAATATTCTCCTCCAATCACCTTTGTTTCGAAAATCTTATTTGATGGAGTCTCTTCTAGGGAAAGTGTTGGTGTTGGAGTGGTATTTGTTTCACCTTCTAAAGAGACTATATCTTTTTCCTACAAGTTAGAGTTTGAAACTACCAATAATGTGGCAGAGTATGAAGCTCTTGTTTTGGGTTTGAGGGCTGCAAAAGACATGGGGATTGAGAAGATTTCAGTGTTTGGGGATACTGAATTAATTGTCCATCAGATAAAAAATCTTTATCAAGCTAAGCATCCTAGGAGAAGAGCTTATAGAAATAAAGTGTGGGACCTAGTTGACATTTTTTTCTCATCTTTCAACATTTCATTTATTCCAAGAAAAGAGAATGCGATGGCTGATTCTTTGGTTGTTTCAGCAAGTAATTTCAAAGTCCCTTTTCCACCTAAAATCAAGTATGATGTAGAAGTGAAATATAGACCCTCTATACTTGACAATGTCAAGCATTGGAAGTTTTTTAAGGATGATCTTGAAATCAAAATATTCCTTGAGATTGTTGTTGAGTTTCATACATTACATATTGAACAATATCATGATTCTAAAAGTAATCCTCATGCTGATGTTTTCCTTAACAAAATTTCTAATCATCACATTGTTCAGTTACCCAACAATCATACTCCAAAGGGACTAGTTCTTTTGGAAAGACTATTTGACAGCAATGATGTGGCAGTGAAAGTTAAAGATTCAACTGAGGAGATTGATGTAACTGAGTGCAATATTGGTACAAAGAAGGATCCAAAAATTTTCAAGTTGTCAAGCAGCTTGTCAAGGGAACAAAGGGTTGAATTATCTTGTACTTGAACATTTAAGTGGGGTAAAAGGAGGTTGCCCCATTGAAGAGACTTATTATCTGAAATTATCTCATTTTCAAGGTGTTGAGTACTTTTTTCTGAGGTTTTTCTATGCTGTATTGATATTTGGTTCTTAACATATGGTATCAGAGCTCAAGGTCTTGGGGTTTCACTGCTACATATGAGACACCTTGGCATTTTCGGTATAACTTTTTTTCTACAAAGTTTCAGAAAGAACGTCTTGGAGGATATTTAGTATACGGATCAAGATATGTTGGGTTCAAAATTAAGCTCCTAAGGACTTATAATTACGGAGATACATCCTGTACAAGATAGGGTTATGGAATCATCCTGAACTGAGTCATTGAGTAATTTTAGCTATAAAAAAATTTCTGTAACATTTCAGACCCTAAAATCTAGAGGATATTCATAGAAATTAGTAAGGTATCTTTTTTAAAAATTTCAGCTTTTGGGTCATCTTAAATTTGTAGATACACCCTATCTAAAATAGGGTATCTGACTAGTCCTATTGACTAGTCTCAAGAAGGTGTTCCAGGTAAAACAATCATAACTTCTTCCTAGAGTATCTAAATTGAGTGGGACTAGTTTCATTGGATCGTCAACAGTTTGTAGTATTTCTGGTGGGAGTTTCAAAATTTTATATCAATTATTTTGTGTGGGGCATGCTATACAAGTGCGATCTCTTGGAAAGGCCAAAAAGCAGCAAGTTGTGGGGAAGTTACCATAAATTCCACTTGGCACATCCAATTTTGATCAAACTTGTAGCATTGCAAAGAAGAAATATCAAAGAACTACATAAAAGAAATCTTCATACCTAGAAGGGCTGAAAATTGAGTGATACAACATAATAAATATTGTCAAGCAGAACCACCTCAAAATCAAGGTTCAAAAGTGATACTTGGCCAACATGCCACCCAAAAAGGGAACTTCTACACCAAATAAGCCTCCAGACAATTCTACTTGGACTCTTGATGA
>JZKD02S0174139.1:12165-25686 GCA_000966675.3 Picea glauca | reverse complement strand
ACACAGACCCTCCGCAAAATTGCTACACAGACCCTCGGCAAATTTGCTACAGAGCTCTCGACACAGAGCCTCACAAGAAAAGAAGTTTCTAAACGTCACAACTCGATGTGTGGCAAATATATAGAACATCTTTCGGCTGAAATATTTTTCGGCCGAGAAATTGTTCGGCCGAACAATCTTTCGGCCGAACAATAATTCGGCCGAAAAACTATTGCCGGAAAAAAATTATCCAGCCGACCAAATTTCTACACGCAAATTGAGGGCCCGGTTATGGCTCCATTCGATTTGACGTTTATATTTTCGGCCGAACAATAGTTCGGCCGAAAATAATATCTTTCGACCGAAAAAATTATTTAGTTCGGCCGAAAAATGGTTTTTGAAAAATTTGGAGACCCGATTGTCACGAAAGATTTGGCATACTATAAATATACATATAAATAGATATTCATTACATAATAATTAATTAATAAATAATAACTATTAATAATGAAAGGACATGTCTCAAATGACATGACTATTGGTTAAGGGCACCCCTGCATGGGTATATAAACAAGCCCTCATTCTCAATTGTATATCATCTCATCTATTCATATATTATTTACAGTCCTACATGGATTACTTTATTATATTCCAAGTATTTTGGATAATTCTTGTGTGATCGAACTTTGTTCACCTTAGCGACCTAAGCAGAGATGAAGTTTCTGAAAATACATCCATGGAAATTATGAATTGTCAAATAATTCATGATGATATATTTCCACACTCTCTAGAAGACTCTAAGAAGGAATTTACTTCCACTCATTCATTAGAAACTCGGAGTGACAATCCTCAAGAAAATTTGCAGAAGGTTGGTGAAACCCCATCAATATTTGAACAAGAAGATCACCTCGATGCACATGATGCGCTTGTCACACTTAAATATGTTCAAAAATGTATAAATGTTTTTTCCAGAATGCATGGAAGGATAGACAAAATTATTATTGTCAATTCATTCGAAAATATTCCCAAGATTGAAAAATGAAGCAAGATAAACAAACACTTGTGAAGGAAGCTTGTTTTTATGTCTTATCTCTTGAAAAGGAAACATTCTTTCATGTGTTTCATGATCCCATGGCACGTTATATGGAGAATTTTTATAATCAAAATCTACAGAGGATAGTGGGTTGCAAGCTTAAGGATAAAGGGAGTGATGAATCAATGTCAGTATTAAATATGGGTCGCTTTACACCAGACGATGTTCTTCAGCCATGGTTGTCTTATGTTTTAAGAATCTATTACTTCCATACTTCTCAGCAAATCTGTCAGTTTCTCAATGGAAATCAACAGGTTAAATCACATGAAAAAAGGAATGCAGTGGAAGGGGTGAAACATGATGGTTTTTTGGTGCATATTTTAGAAGATCCATTCTCAGTTTTGTTCGAGGTAGTAAACAGTCCAAATGTTTTTGATTTTTTGAGATTTGTATTTATGGATGAATTTTTGAATGACTTATCAGTAAAAATGCTTTGAAACAAGCAAGTGCAAAGAAAACAAACAATGGATAAAATGTTGTCATGGTTGCATTGGAATTATGATTTCACTTGATTGGCAATTCATTTCAACAGTTAGGGTAGGTAGGAGTGTGCGAATAATCTTGTTGGTCAATAATTTTTTAGTTGGATTTCTAGTAGTGTGTACAATCAGATTTTGAGGTGTATTCAGTGTTCAGTATCTGGTTAAGAATAGTATGCAAAGTTTGGATTTCAGCAGACGTCGGTGATAGGTCGAAGCAGGATATACACAAATGTTTTGGGAACAACCCAATGAAGAAGGCACTGGGTCTACAATTATTTTCTACATCACAGGGAGGATAGCATCCCTAGTTGGAGCCTATGTTATCACTGTAACAATTTATATGGAATACAAGTTTCAGATGGCTAAAGTAGTGTGGAGATGTGGATAAATTGGAGGACCGGGTTACATCTGGCAGAGAAGGGCCAGTATAGTGGAGGCACAAAATTTGATAGGGCCCAACAGACCAAAGATCTTGAAGCGGCCAAGATCGACGGCTAGGACACATATCGGGCAATGAAGTAGCGTGGAGGATAATTGTTCAAGGGCGGACCGGGGAAAATACCATCAAGGATGATTTTAAGGATGGAATTTTATTTTAAAATGTAGAAACCTTGATGAATCTTACTAATCCTCATATGTCAACTATAAATGTTTGGCAATATTTTTGTAAAAATATTCAAATTTCTAAGTATTTTATATAGTTTTTATAATTTTTTGGCTATTTTTAAGGTAAAATAATTTTATCCTATAGAATTTGGGTGAATCATTTTTAAAATAGTGAATCTCATTTTTGGAAAAACCATGGAAAATTAGCCCATGAGTGAAATTTAGCCCCAAAAATCATCCTTGAATACCATGGTTTCACCTCGCGGACACGCGACGCCACCAAGTGCATATCAGGGGGAAAATAGAGTAGTCTTGAAACCACCCAAGCTCACCCCGATGTCACATGTTAGAAAATCATTTGATATATGTCACTTCCAAAGATCACATACAAAAAGGGAAGAGTTAATGACTTACCCAATCACATCAGTGCGGTTGTTCGAATCCTTTACGTCGTGCAATGTCGGGTAAGCGCCTTCCAGAAGGATGATCTGAAGGCTCATCATTCAAAACTAATAGGTGAGTGTGATAGGTCATTTTTATGATAAGTAATTTCGTCAGTAATCTTTTATTAGGCACTCGATGAGGTTCGTCCTTCAAAACATAGATAAAATTACCCTGTTTTGAGCAGTCAACATTCCATTTTTAAACGGAGTAATTTCAAAACAGGATCAGTTTCCTAATTTTTGTATGGTTAAGGGAGACAAGTCTAAGTTTTTCTAAAAAACTGGGAAAAATGGATAAAGTTGATCAAGTGGCCTCCAGTGAACCAAGATTTTTAACTAATATGGTGAATTCATCAGTGAATAAGAAAGAGAGGTTGGTCGCACGGATATTAGCAACGAAATTCCATATAAATCCTGCAAGAGAGCTAGAAACAGATAAAGAGGTCAGATTAAATCCCATCATAAAATATTTAATCATCAATGGATATGCGAATGGGTGCTACAAGAGAGAGGTAAAGGGGAAGCAGAGAAAGCGACAGAAGGCAGGTAACAGACATGAAGCGATTGAGAGAATTGGGGAAAACCAACCAATGTGGTTGAGAACTCTAATGCAAGAAATCGCCAATCTGGAATAAGTTCTCAGGTTGAATTGAGTACGTTTAAGAAAATTTTGTAACTATATGGAAATGTGGTGTTCAACAAAAAAACCTCAGATATGTCAGTCATGTTTATAACGCTCCCTATAAAGTAGGAGAACAGTTGTTATACGCTACTCTTTTTTGTAAGCAATCTCTATCTTTAAATTGTGGGGAAGTTGAGTCATTTTGAATTCCGCATGTAAATTTTCTATATATATCATTCCAAGGATAAAGAAAATATGAAGGAAAAATGGGCCTGCCCTCGTAGTAGGAAGAACTTTGTAAAATCATGGAGCTAAAGTGAATATACAATGCAGAAGCATTTTTTTAACTGTTTATGAAAAAATTCTAATTGGCTATGATATGAGTTTTGTTTTCTTTCGTAGTGTGTATTTATGGTGTCTTTGAAATCCCATTTACAATTTCCTGTTTTAAATTGGAGAGTTAAAAGTCCAGAATTCATCTGATGATGCTCTAGACTTAGCAATTTAAATTTACGTGATTGTATTCTCAACTAATTCAGAATTCATTTCAATATGCTCTGATGCAGTTATGTGTTTTCCTTTTCCTCTCTCTCCATAAAAATTTCAATTTAAAACTCAAACTTATTTCCTCATTTATCCTTTTTCCTCTAGATAGTTCTAATGACTTGCCACAACTCTATTCATTTTTTACTCCATAGCCCAAATGTCACCCCCATTTCTTCAACGACTTTATAATTACCCCCCCAAAAAAAAAACAAATCTAGCCACTGATTTCCAAAGAAATATTAAGTGACATGAGAGAGCCCTCTCTAAGTTGATCATGCTATTGTATCATCTCTAAAGATGGTTGAAACAATTACCTATGTCGTTTGTTTATTCAGCTGGACAATATTTACAGAGTGTTAACAGGTGGCATCTTTACCTCTGAGAAGAGATGTGATGGCTACCCTCATTTGCAAGAAGATGATTATTATGAGGCTTGAAAGGCATTTTAATGATAAAAATTAATTCCATAACCCTAGACATCCAAAAACTAACCCTAGGAGATGAAGCATCAAACATCATGTGGGCCCCGTTGGAGTAAGTTAGTACATTAACTTCATGGGGTCGTAACTTTTGCATATGATCTTTGTTTTAGGCGTGTGATAGCCCGTTGGAAAGGTATTTTCGATAAATACACATTATTCCATAAAAATCTAACTATTTCTATAGTTTGACTATGGAAAGAAAATAAAACACTGTTTAGAGCCCCAAAACGGCCCTGGAAGTACAAAAATATGTACTAATATGAAAAATTCCAAAATAAGCCAGTTGGAATAGGTGGGCAGCCACCAATATCCACATGGATGTTGTGTAGGGATTCAAGATAGCCCCATAAGTGTAGGACCCACAATTACAAAGAAATGTCCCCATTACAGAGAAACATGTTGAACTGAAAACTATCCAGATGAGCTAGTTGGAATATGGAATAGGTGGGTGGCCACCAATATCCACCTGGATCACATAGTGCATAAATTTGACATATATTGAACTAACCTATCACTGTCACTGTCACTATCATTGATAGCTCATCACATCATCAACCAACCAAATCTACTTACATAGATCATATGCCAAAATCACCTCATACAACTCTCAACCATATCAACCAGTGCCTAAAACAAACTCCATACCATCGAAAATAAACCGTAAACCATATACCAAGAATGTACCTCGAATATACACCATATGATATGCCTCAATCATGTACCACAAGATATTCCATGAACCATGTACTAAGCAAGTACCAAAACTCTCAATATGTGCATCAGGCATAAACCATGATCTCCAAACTATCACCAAGCCATGTCACCAATATGAACCATAAAATTACCAATATATAACCCTCAAAACATGCATTGTAACATCCCCAACCACCCATGTCAGGCCATGCTACTCCAGAAAACATTTCCATTCTCTTCTTCAACATACTATAACATACCCAACATCCAACTGAGCTATGCCACATAATTGCTTTTCGAACTGCATGCAATTAAAACATATACACACAAAAATCTTGCGAAAATTTATATATAAAATGTAAAAATACAAATACATTATGTAAATGCATGGATTCATACTGAAGTAATAGTAAACATATACATGTATCATATACAGGCAATACCCATAAATATAAAGACAATTATAACCACACATACGATAAACCCATAAAAATAAACACTTAAATAATAATGAAACATGTAAATTTATCACACAATTGACACTTATCTTGGTAAGAATATCACCAACTGCATGCATACCTTCCACGAACCTCCCAACGTTAGACCACATTTCTCATCACTCTCAGCAGTGGGTCACCCCCGAGCTGGGACTAAACTCCACCCAGATAAAGGGATTCCTAACTGGGCTAATAGATCATAGACAATAGGAAAGACTTTCTCACAGATGCCAAATCAAACTAATGGCCTACAATCCCTCATTCCCCACATGATTGTTCCACCCCAGGAAGTGTGCCCCTTATTTGATCAACAACCCTTCATATTCCCCACTTCCTTTCCAGGCTTTAGGAACAGGTTGGACTGGAAGTCTCATAGCACTGTAGGTGCAGTTTAGCACCTTCAAGAAATCAATTCCCAAAAATTCTCTCACCCAGAGAGAAATTTCTAACGGGCCTGACAACCCACCTCTTCAATATCCCATGGGCCTAACAACCCACTTCTTTAGTCCATCTCCCAAGATAACCAGCTACACAAAGAGGTATGGGTACAGATCTAGGTTCAGGTACAGTGACATGAAGGTATAGAGGATAACTTCCTGAGTGTGTGAATGATGATGGAATGATCGAAGGAATGATGGAAGGAGAGTGAAAATGAACTGAGTCCCAACAATATGTATGCATGTCCCCAACTTGACACTTGTCATGTTGGGAGCTACTTTGGCCCACTTTTCCCCATCCTTAGAACTTAGGATAAAACAATATTCCTTACTTTATGATTTAAGGAATATTAATATAATATTTATTTTTGGATTAATCTCCCTATCTTATCCCTCTTTATTAACTTTTAGCCCCCCCCCTTCCCAAGTTAGTGGAGTTTAGTCCCCCATACTCGTTTATCATGGTCGATCTATGCACAACAATGTATTTTATATTAATGGTGAGACATATACAAAAATAGGCACACTGGCCTTTAGCATATAGGCTCTATGGCCTAATACAAACATAAGCCTCCTAGCTTATAAAAACTGGCTCACCATCTTGTAAAACACAACATATACACAAAGTCTCCCTGGACTCAAAACCACACGCACTTAAGTTGTTTTGCGTAGTATCCTGGAATGTGCACACTTCATCATTTTACTGCGCAGTACATGTGCACACTATGCCATGAAAGGTGCATACAAAAATGATATCAAACAACTGACCAACTTAATTACATTTGCATTTTACATTTACAATTGGGTTCAGCCTAGGGATATTACATGCATAATAACATACCTCAAACCATGTAACAACCATGTTGCATAGTCATACCATGTTGTAACCTGGAACAAGAATCCCCTTTAAATCTGCCTCAACCTCGCCAATAGATCACTTGCTAACTTAGAAGATATTCAATAAACTTGTGTATAAAAAATGAGAGACTCTTTATATCTATTTATACTTTTCAAGTGACTTCTTTTGGGGCTAACTTGTCACTGTTTTAGCCTTTTTCTTGATTTTAGGGTCAACTCAATATTTCTTGTTACAATTGTTTTACCCTTTAATTAATAATTGTTTTACCCTTTTTCATGATTTTAGGGCCAACTCATTATTTCTTGTTACAATTGTTTTACCCTTTAATTAATGACTTGTAACTTCTTGTTGCAATTGTTTAGTGACTTCTTAACTTTTAGGTTCAACTCATTATTTCTCGTTACAACCATTTTACCCTTGTAACTTCTTGTTGCAACCATTTAGGCACTTCTTAACCATTCTTCAGAGCTTCCAACTTCAAGAGACCATAACTCCTCAACCGTGAGGAACCACATGGTGTACAACCTATCATTGGAAATGGCATGATGAAGCCTATGCATCTATGAGGTTCTTGTACAAATTTGCAATGTCCTTCATGTTTTTTTTCTTCAATTAACTTTGGGATTTATGACCACATCTATGGGTCTTCTTCACTTCTTCAAGGGTTAGAATCAATGACAACCAATCTTTCAAAAATTTGTATGTATAGAAAAGAACATATGTTAATACATTTTTAGAGACATTTTCTCCTTGCACATATATTTTATAACACCTATTTTCTAGCTTACACAGACCCATTTCTCCTTTGGGACCACATCCACTCGTGCTTTACTTTAATGCAGTTTCCCTAAACATCGTGTCATCATCAACTTTGAAAAATTTGTGGTCTCCTTGTAAAAATACCACCCAATGGGACACTTAGAATTTTGTAGCAAACACTTAATGGAGGTTCTTATTGCCATCTCAAAGCAAAGGCCTTAAACCACTTCCCACAAAAGTATTAGGGAAATTTTTGAACATCTATTAAGAGTTGTTATGGATTTATCATACCCAAACTTAGTTTGTAAAATCCAATGCCAAAGTGAGGTGACTAAACTATCAAACTACATCTAAAATTTTAGAATCTATATTTTCCCCACTAATTATATTGTTTCTATGGTTTTGGGATTTCACTGCCTAGTAGACTTTTAGCCAAAAATAATACAGACAATACATTACATTTAAAATTGTTATGCACACAATGTGGACTCCTGAATACATGTATGTTGCAAGAGCTTGTGAAAATTAAAACGGTGAAAGTCAGAAACCATATGAACAATACATTACATTTAAAATTGTTATGTACACAATGTGCGATACAGGAGGATCTCCACACAAGGAATTATTACTTTGCACACCATGGATAAGATCACTAAAATGATTATTGATGATAGGTGAAAAAGTTTAGAAGGAATGATTAATGATTCATTTAAATTGTAAAAATTATTAATACTTTAAATGAGTGTGAGAAGCTCATGTATTATTCATTCAAATTGGAAAAATGATTAATATTTGAAGTGAGTGGAATTACTTATGTATTTTTCATTTAATTTGTAAAAAGGTAAATTAGTTTTATGTGAGAATCCACCTCACAAATTAGTTTCCTAATTTTAAGGGGAAGTTGGGAGTCTCATGAGTTGATTTGGGATTCTTCCTCATTTTATCACAAGTGGTTTCCTAGTCTCAAGGGGAAGTTAAGGATCTCATAGGTTGGTTGATATTCTTTCTCATTTTTTTCCTTTGAGTTGTTATTAGATCGTAAAATTGTGGATCTTGTCTCCTTGAATTATGGAGTTAAGGAAGCTATATAAAATCCTCATGTAAGCTCTGGGTATCATCCATGTATGGAGGATCCTTTATGGAGTTGAGAGAGAGATGTTGGAAAACTGAGAGGGGGGGATGAATCAGTTGTTATTTTGCTTAAATAATTATAACCATTTTAAAATCTTCACAGAACACTCAATGACGATCACAATGATGCAGGAAAGTAAGAAATACAATATTAAACATCAATCACACACATAAAATACATAGAGATAGATATTTCCTGAGGAAACCCATAAAGGGAAAAACTTCTTCTTCTTGATATGATAAGTAATCTTTATTTTCTTTACATTATCATTCTTATGAGCACCAAATCATTGTGAGGCTACCACCTCTATTTTGAAATATGCAACTTGCTAAGAGCACCAACTATTTGAATTCTATAGCACCCACTAGAAGGAAGCACCAACTCCCTAAGTGTTCCAACACCAACTGGATGGAAGCACCAACTTCCAGTTACACAGGCACCGACCTGTATAACAGAGAACAATAGTTCTCCCTTGCACCACCATGACACCCTAGTTTTTCTCGCTGCAACCAGATGGAATCTACAGCTCTCTGCATTCAAGCACCCACTTGAACCTCTGAGGACAATAGTCCTCCCTAGCACCTCCCTACCACCTTGATTATAAATATTTTCTACTGAAACTTATTATAGTGATACAATGTTCATCAATGGCTTACCAATATCATCATTTTTCTGATACACTACTCTTCTTTGCCAGACTCAGTATCTTCCTGCTCAGATTATTCTTTGAGCTTTCAGTTCTTCTACTTTGTCTCTTCATGTGCACCTAGGCTTCCTCTTCCTCTCTCAGATATCCATATTTTTTCTATGCACTATTCCTCTTTTGTTCATTTCGACTGCTTCCCACATCATGCTTTTTCCCATGTGAAACTCTCAATAGAAGAAACCTCCACTTCTTTTTTCTGCGTATATTTATAATGCCAAGTCCTCTGCCAGATCATCCAGCTAACTCTTCATCCCCTCTGGTGGTTACGTTGATTCTGTTCTTCATCCATGGTCATTATGCTGAGACTGTTCATCATTAGTGGTCGTTCCTGAGATTCTTTGGATTCTATGGTAGCTACAGTCTTTGACGCTTTTCCATATATCAAGGGTCTCTATTATGGATCTTCATTCCAATGGAAGTTACTTCGAGACTCTTCAGCTTCTCTGGTGATAACCATGAGATTCTTCGAATTCTCTGGTAGAAGCAATCAGTGGTTTTCTGCAGTTGCCGAGAGTTCCTTCATGTGCTCATCCCTTTGTCACTTTTTCCTTTCCTGAGAAAACTACACAATGGGCATTTATATTTTTTGGCTAAGCCCCTTCCTTTCACATGACCATCGGTAGTGACCATATGCCTGACCAATAGTAATTTTGTGATTTTTCATTTTGGGTGATCAACTGTGAGTCACCTTGGTTTTATCGACTCGCGAAACTCTGAAATGGAGCCTAACACCACTAGCTCCTTCCCTTCTCTCCCACTGATGTGACCACCAGTTGTGTCTAGGGACTAAGCAAGAGGGTGCATCACGATTTCGCATATCACAAACTCCTTTTATGAGTTTCCTCGAAGCTCCCAACTAGTGAAAATGGTCTATATATTTCCCTTTGATCAATGACTGTGATCAAATCGTGATTTCGCATTTTGCGATTTCCTGCTGTGAGTTACCTCAAATCTCTCAACTCGCAAAACTCTGAAATTCTTCATATCATATCAATAGTCAAGATTTCTCAGTGATCTAATGACCCAGATCATTTCATACCTTCTCATATCGCGAGTTCCTACAACTCTCATCTTTGACTCCTTCATCTCGTGAGTCATCAAAATGTTGATCTGTTGCCACATGTCCTCTGGGTCCAACGACCCATATTATTTTGCAACTTCGCATATCCCAAGTTCGTACAGCTCTCATCTTTGACTTCTTCAACTTGCGAGTCAGCGAAATTTTGATATCTCGCCACATGTCCTCTGGATCCAATGATTTCTAGTCCTTTGTGCTCCGATCTGACGGCTAAGGTCTAATCTCCTCCTCTACACACTCCTCCTGTCTCGACTTTGATGTAACAGACATCGGGTATTCTGGATTGGTGATCCAACGACCATTGCCACTCCTCCTCCTAAGCTTTGGCATTCTCAAATATCTAAGTGTCAAAGGCCATGACCTTTGATCCTTCTAAAAGCCTCAATGTATGGGATCTCATCTGTGCATCTCAGGATGCTATCTCTCCTGATCTTTGGTAATGGAGTTCACCTCGGCCCTGGCGCCCACTTTCTCTCTACGTGTAACTCTACACTATTCCTTCCCATCTTCTTGACCTTGTTCTTCTGTGTTTTCACTGTTGGTTCTTGTTCTTTCCATGTACACTCTGTTTGTAAACCTGCCATCATCGTTGTTGTTCTTTCCATCAATGACAAGCACACTCTTCATGTAAACATGCCAACAATACCCCCCTTTGGCATTGATGGTGACCTTGAATGGATTCACAATTCTACTTAGACCTCCAACTATAACATACACACCTTTTCTCCCCCTTTGACATCAATGTCAAATAAAAGATGCTCCGCCCTGAGCTATTGCAGTACTTTTTTAGAGGTATCAAATATTCAACCAACACATACTCCCCCTGACAGGATGGAATCTCTTAGATTGATAGTGGGGTCACGCCCAACTTCTGGCGTAGATACTCAAACTGATATTGTGCAAGCGATTTAGTGAATATATCAAAAATATGATCTTTGTATGGAATATAATGTACAAAACCTCAAGAAGTGATACTTGATGGGTATATGATTGGTCTTGGAGTGAAAGACAGGATTGTTTGACACACTAATTGCACTGGTGTTATCACAATGAATTGGGATCGGTGAAGTGTATTTTACCTCCAAGTTTGCAAGTGTCTGAATCATCCAAAATACTTGGGTACAACAAGTGGCAGCTACAATGTAATCAACTTATGTACCTGATAAGGAAATGTAACCTTTCTTCTTACTCAACCATGATACAAGGGAATCTCCTAAGAATAATGTGCCTCCACTCTTGCTTTTCCTTTCATCCCCGCAGTTAGCCCAATCAACATATGAATAGACTGATAGTTGAAAATTTGGAGTCCTAGGATACCATAGGCCATAGTCCATTGTTACTTTTAAGTATCTGAATATTCTTTTGACAGCTAACAAATGACTCTATTTAGGTGTGGCCTGATACCTTCCTACTAGTCCAACAACATGCATTATGTCTAGATGGGATGTTTTGATGTACAATAGGTTACCTATCATAGACCTATATGAACTTTGATCAACATCACATGAGTCATCATCCTTGCTTAACTTACATCCAGTGACAATAGGTGTGCTTATAGGCTTAGAATCTTCCATTTGAAACCTTTTCAACATTTCTCTTAGATATTTTTCTTTAGAAAGAAATATTCCTTCAGACTTCTGAGTAATTTGTAGGACAATAAAAAATGACAGTTCCCCAATCATAGACATTTCAAATTCAGACTGCATGGTAGAAGCAAACCATTTTACCAGTGAAGCATTATTACTACTGAAGATGATGGCATCTACATATACCAACACAATGAGCAAATCATTACCCTCTATTTTGATATATAGATTGTTGTCAATTGTTCCTTTCTTGAATCCTTTGTCTTGAAGATATGTATCCAGTCTATGATACTAGGCATGATGATCTTGTTTCAACCCATATAAGGATTTCTTTATCTTGCAAACAAATTCAGGGTTATCTGACAGTTGTAAACCCTTTGGTTGTTCCATATATACTTCTTTTTTTATATCTCCATTTAGAAAAGCTGAATTGACATCCATTTGATAGAACTTAAACTTATTATGACAAGCATAAGAAATAAACATTCTAATAGCTTCTGATCTTGCTACAGGTGCAAATGTTTCATCAAACTCCATTCCTTCTATTTGAGCATATCCTTTTCATACCAATCTAGCCTTATTTCTTACAATATTTCCTTGCTCATTCATCTTATTTTTGTAGACCCATTTTGATCCTAATACATTTTTATCTATTGGCCTAGGAACAAGTTACCAAGTGTCATTCTTTTCAATCTGGTCAAGTTCCTCATTCATTGATTTTAACCAATTTAAGTCTTTACTGGCCTCATTGAATTTCTTGGGTTCCACCATGGATATGAAGGCTATATTTGATTGCTCAGTGTTTTTTATTATCCTTCTCCTGGTTTGTACACCTTTGTCTTTTTCACCAATTATCTGACTTGCATTATGACTCTTTTGAGTAATTCTGAAGGAAGAATTTGATGTTGTCTATTGATTTGAGTATGGCTAAGTATTTGCATATTCATCTGACTCAAAGTCTTATTGTTTATGTATTTGAGTATGCCTAAGTATTTTCATCTTCATCACACACATACACAATACACCAGTGTTTTACGTGGAAACCCAAATCGGGAGAAAACCACGGAATGATTTTTCTTATATGTCTTGAAGAATTATATTCATTGGAAGCACCAACTTCCTTTGTTTTCCAGTTGCAACTGGAAGGAGGCTCCAACCTCCTATTTTCTCATGCTACAACCTAAGGGAAGCTCCAACTCCCCAATTCTTTGGCTACAACTAGAAGGAGGCTACAACCCCCAATGTTCTCCGGCTACAACCAGAAGGTGTCTACAACCACCTATCCTTGCCCCGTCCTGCCACACTAAAGTAAAAGTAGAATGATGGAACCACTATCACACTATCACTATGAGATATACCGTTGTAAACATGTACCAATAAATCTAAACCTTGCATCAACCATGCACCAACCTGTACCTCAACCTGTAATCAACCTGTACCATAAACAAGTGCATCAACCATGCACCAACCTGTAATCAACCCGTACCATAAACAAGTGCATCCAACCATGTACCAAGTATG
>JZKD02S0174117.1:0-23017 GCA_000966675.3 Picea glauca | reverse complement strand
TTCATCATTAGCTTTACTCCCAAGTTTGCATCTCAAAAACAGTCTATACGGCTGTAAAACAAAGGCACCTAATGACAGTCTGACACAGACAGTAAAGTCTTGATGTGATGGCAATGTTTTTACAAAAGACATAGACCCAACAACATAATGAATCAACTAATTTTATAAATTAGTGACAATCCTTTTCAAGTACAGTCCTAGCAAATTAAATAATAACAATAATAGTATAATTTTAAGGTCACAGCCTAACCAAACACCAAATTGATGTATGAAAGCCCATTGTTTATTGGACAAGGGACCCCCTCCATGCAGTGATTTGACTGCTTAGTCAATGGAATGTAGAGATCAGATATTGAGGATAGTACATTTCTTGGGTGAGGAAATAGCAAACAGAAACAGTGAACTGCAGTATAAAACAAATGAACTGCTAAGGATTCAAAACAAGAACTGTCAATATTCTGAAATTACATATATATATGTGTGTGTGTGTGTGTGTGTGTGTGTGTGTAGAAAGAGAGAGAGACACAGACTATGCAATATTTCTTGCCACTAATGATGCCAAATCAACATCTTTTTAACTGCAATAAAATGTATATAAAACAGGTGCAGAATTATCCAATATCATAACCTAAAGCAGAGCAAAGTTACGACACATACTTTATGTATGTTCACAGCACCAATTTCATTCCCTGGGACACTCCCCAGCACCATTCTCATTCCCGACATGGAAACAATCAAGCTGTGGCTGGAACAGATGTCAATATTCTGAAATTATATGTATATATATAAAGAGAGAGAGACACACACACAGACTTTATGTATGTTCCCAGCACCAATATCATTCCCTGAGACACTCCCCAGCACCATTCTCATTCCCAACCTGGAAACAATCAATCTGTGGCTGGAACAGAGATGTAATCAATCTGGCCCCATGACTTTCTTCAAGTTAGCAACACAAAACAGAGTAATGACAAGCAGCAATAACCACCTTAGCCCAGTTCATAGGCTCCAACTAGAGAATTAGTTCTCCATTAGGACAGAAGCAAGAACAGCTATCAAAAAGAAAAGCAATGGCAACATGCAACCATGAACTTCCATCTATCAAAACAAAAAGCTATGGAAGCAATAAATTCAAGCAACATGAACCATAATACTATTTTGAAAAGGCAATCTCTTAGGAAGCACGTTATACCCAAAATTCACTCCCTTATTTCAATCCCTGCCCGTTCTCATGCATCTAAAAGATTGAGTTTACCTACCGGCTTCCTTTATCTCAAGGATACATAACAATTAAAAGTGGGACAACCCTCTCAGGCACATTCTCCTTGTACAATTTTAACTGACATAATAAGTCACTGTTCTGTTCTGTGCACACACTACTGCAACTAAATTTTCCATGCACACACTGCTCTAACTAGCTTTGATCCCTGCTAATTTGCATGTATATCCATAAGAAGTGTACTCCTTACTGCAATTCCTAACCAACATTGCAACTTGACAACGCTAGTTCCACAGCTCTCTGACCCCTTGTTGATTCTTATGAAACAGTTCACTTATATCCGAATGGACTAAAAACAAATTAAAATGAATATCCTCCGGAGGGATGGTTATTTCTGCAAGTTCTACCAACATCACACATTCTGAACTGTTATGTTCCATTGTCATTTTGCACCAACTGTTCTTTGATCTGCTACTTAAAACAATACACCAGTTTTGCACCACTAACAAGCTTATTACAATATCTTGTGTGACCAGAGACTTGAAAATGCACTGCCAATCTCAAGACCATGCCATACAACATACAGAGTTGCAAATTTTAAAACTATAAAGAATTGTAAAGAAGCAAATATTGAAACAACATAATCCCACTAAATTGTGAAGCTTCCTAAGGTTTGTATAAATCTAGCCAACCTTCAAATGCCCTCTTGTGAGAGAAAGTGCCTTGCCAAGAGTGATCTCAGAGGGACTTGCTAGATGGGAGTATAAAAGACCTTAGACAATAGCCCGATGGATCTATTTTTGTTTGTGCAAGCAAGTTAATCATACAAGCCACAGATATTCTTGGAGAATGTTATTCAACAAGGAAAATGACTCTTCTATGATTCCCTTCATGCAGCACATAGCCTCTACTCCAATAGGGATCCACAATAATTGGCCATATAAATCAATTTTGAACTTTTAGTTACTAAATCATGTTGCTCTACACCAAGCAGTTCTTGCCCACCTCTTGCAAAATGCCCTTTGGAGATGGTATGCTTCTGTTGTGCTTTCATGGCTACTAGGATTTCATCTCATCCTCTTAATAATTTCGGCTCAGGACTCCGTGGTTGGTCCTACTAATGACGTTGTGGCATCAGGCTTGCAGTCATTGGGGGTGTCCTATACAACATTTATTTGCACATCTTTAAAGAACATATTACAAGCATCAATGATCATAGTTTTGCTGCACAGTTCAAAATTTATTGGAGGCAGCTAAACATCCTTTTGCCACAAGTCATTCCTCTTACGATTTGTCCTACTTTTATATGCATGACATGCCTGGTCTCTTCTTCCTGTAATCTGTTTGGGGCCCTAAACATCAGATTCTCAATTCCTTGCTTATGACTCATGAGGATTAAGCTTTTGTTCTGTAACCTTAAAGAGTGGCCTGTAGTTTTAAAAATAGTTTACCAATACCTGCAAAGTGCCCCATTGCATTTGTTGGAAATGTGGGTATCCGGCTCCTGATACCATGTTGGTCCTCCAGGTACTGGAATCAGAAGACTGTCTTCTTCATGATAGCCAACTTGTATTTCTAACAAGATAAAGCTCAAATTTACGAGATACTCATTCATTTGAGAATGAGAAAAAACTTAAACATGGAACACATTAAACATGCCCAAACCTTAAACACGCATCTTTCCTAAGGTCCATCAGATATGTTAAAAATTGAGTCCAGCCCCAAAATAGCCAAAATGAGAATTGAAATATATTGAAATGTGGAATCTACCTTACTAAGAAGACTAGAAGTGCAACAACAGGCACAAAAAATCAAAAGTGCAATAAACTCAAAGGAGGAATACCATACATGGGATTAGAGATAAAGAACAGTCACCACAAATATAACTTGTATCAGTCATAAGTTGTAAATTTGTAATTGAGCAGAAGAGAGAAAAATTCAGCAGAACTGAATGCCTTGAATTTACTATGTAGTAATCTGATATATAAATTTTGAAGAAACCAAGATAAGCTTCTTGCATCACAGCTAAAGAGTAAGCAGTCAATGTACAACAGAATGCAGAAAACATATGCAATGCAAACTCTATATCATTATATAAATGTAATGTTACAATTAAACATTACTCTATATCATTCTATAAATATAATGTTACACTTATGCATTACTTTATATCATTCTACAAATGTAATGTTACACTTATGCATTAGAGTGCATTCCTGTACTACCAGCTGTCAACAACCTTGAAAAAAAAAGTAACATGTTTGTCCACATACCACATTGAAATATCATATGTGAAGGGAAAAAAAACAGACATCTAAGTGCTATAATATCTATCCTCATTCTATCATCCAGATCTCAAACCAGCATAGATGCTGCATGCAGTTAATAAAGGCATTATAATATACTTGATGAACAAAACCATCTCCATTGAAAACTGTTTTGTGGTATGGACATCCAACCCTCACTAACTTTGTACATTTAGCTATAAAAAATGACAATCACCAGTCAAAAGTATCCAGGTCTTTGCCGCTTTGTGCTGGCATACAAGGAATGCAACAAACATTTTCCATAGATCCAGGTTGAGTCGGCATAAGGCACACATGGAAAGGAACCTTTGTTAAAAATTCTCCAATCACAAATCCATTGCCGAGTCACTACAAGAACCTAAAATCAAGTTATTCACCAGTTGAAGCTGATGAAACTGTGTATGATACATCTCACGTCTACTGTTCCTGTGAGCGAACTTCTACAGAAATAGGCTATGGCAACGTCGTCCACTTTGCTAAGGCATAAATTCAACTGCAAACTGTCTTCAGTCGTTTTGCAGCTTGCACAAATCCAGTTATCACCTGCAACTCATCCAATTGCTTTGGAAAAAAGCAAAAATGCCAACATTTTTCACGAGTCAGACAAATTAACCTGGTATTTATTCTTAATCAGAAAACATAAAAAAAAAAGTCCAGGAACTAAAAATGTATGGTATGTTATCATCCTGCACAACCAACTTTCATGTGCACAAGGCAGTTTACAGGCCTGTGTGTTGCATTCCTTTCAGTTAAAAAGACGGGTTTTCTAAGAAAACATTCTTCCTTAAAATCCTATCAGGCACAGACATTAGGCTGCCCTGACAAACTCATTATAAGCTCCAACAACCTTATACTGAATGTTAATATCCTATATTATAGTAACTTAATACAGAAAGACCAGAGTATATCTCAGTTCCATGAACCTTACTGGCTTAAGCCTTAAGTGGATCCAAAAACAACACAAGTTTGGCACAAGTGCTGAAAACTATCAAGCATGACCAAAGACATCAAAACAAAAGAAACAATAGCAGTAAATAGAAAATTACTGTAGCATATGATGATAAAAAAAATTAGTCACGTCGTATGATAGATACCATTGGACAATTAGCAAACACTTGTTTGCAACAATAATATAAAACAATGAAGAGAATTCATGAAAATAATGAGAACACTCCAAAGTAAATTATACTGTGAAATCTAGAAGGTACAAATGGGAGAAGATTTGGAAAAACGTTATAATAAAAATCCAGAAAGAAAAGGAACCTCTTCTCTTGTTCCTAAAGAATCCTTCATAGAATGCAAACAAAGTCAAACGGAAAACAGTAAAAAGTTAAAAACCACATTTGTAATCAAAATCCTAAAAACCTGGCTATTGCTCATAATCATCAGTTTGCATGGTTAATTGATTGAACATTTGAGAGCCCTTATCAATCTTGGGGAAATACATTGTATATGTGTGTGTAAACTGTTTAACAATTTAAAATATGTTTTTGAGGTCCATGAGTAGTTTACAGCAACAACAGAGGAGATGCACATTAAAGCTCTTCATAATGTGGTCATAACAAGGAGAAATATGTACAGAAGCCTAAACGATAAGCTACACTAACTCATTATATCTAAGAGAATATGATTACCTGTGAAATGAAGTGCCTTTCAACAGCACCAACTAATTGATCCTTCGAAGGATTGGGACCAACTTCAACCTGCTTGAGGAACAGAAATAAAAGATTCTTCAGGGTGCAAGAAAAGACATATAACATAAGACCTGAATCCAAGATACACTGAATTACTCACGAGATTGAAATGCCTCCAATATCTCCATAAGGCAGATGTTTCCAATTTGCTCAAGTCCACCTTCTGAATCATGCAACACATGCAATGTCAGCAATTCAATCATTAGGATCACCAGCATGCGAACATAGACACATTTGCTCATACAGATTAGCAATGCAGCTTTATATTGCAACCAAAGTAAGTATGACATCAAGAAATATACCCTTCAAATAACAGAACATGCAAACATAGACGCATTTGCTAATGAAGAATTGCAAAGCAGCATTATATTGCAATCAGGGTAGATATGAAACCAAATAAAATATTCAGTACAAAATAATCAAATTCCAAAACATGCTAACATGCACCGATTTGCTAATGCAGAATTCCAAAGCAGCTTTATATTGCAATCAGGATAAATATACAATTAAGTATCCCATATGAAATTATCAAATAACAGAACATGATAACCTAGACCCATTTGCCAATGCAAAATTGCAATGCCGCTTATTGCAATCAAGGTAAATATAGAATCAAGCAAAATACCCTCTACAGAATTATCTAATAACAGAACAGGATAACATGGACCTGTTTGCTAATGCAAAAATTGTAATGCAGTTATATATTGCAATTCAGGGAAATATGCAATCAAGTAAAATACCCTGTACAAAATTATCAAATAACATAATATGCTATCATAAACCCATTTGCTAATGCAAAATTGCAATGCAGCATTATATTGCAATCGGAGTACAGATACGATCAAGTAAAATGACATACACAAAAGTATCAGATAACAAGACTACCACCATGTCATATATATTTTCACAATGCGGATCTATTCTGGAAATGGGATTAATGTGGAAGAAAATAAAAGGCAATGCAGGATTCTCTGGAGTAAGATCTGAAGTGTCTCTGGATCAGATTCTTTCCATGGAAATTGCTCAAAATGCAATTATTCGCATAGGGTACTCTGGTTCCACATAGGATAGGATTGGATTATTACCATTGCATTAACATAAAATTTATTTCCCCAACATGCTTTACAAACCAGATACCAAAAACAAAAATGGAAAAAAAATTAGCACAAGGGTTGAAAATAGCAGCTTACTAGCATTCCATGCGAATGGAAGTTTGACCCACTGGATTGCAATTGAGAGGCGTTATTATTCCTGCTGCTTGATGCTCCTAACACACGAGGCCTCGATTTGGGCTTATAAAGCTTTTGCAAATCATCAGAAACTTCAAGCATAAAAAACAAGTTAAATCAATATCAGTAACCTTAAAAAATCCATACCCACATTGCTTAACTGACATTTAAAAATAAATACATAAAGGAGGAACATAGAAACGACCTAAATCCGAGCTGTTATTATTGGATGAAGGGTTTTCGCATTCATTATCACCGTCATCCTCCTGGCCAGACGGCAGTTCAATCACACTCAAGGCATTTCTCTGCAACTTAACCTCTGCTCCATTAGTGAGCACCTGCAACAACAAGAAAAAGCATTATGCATGCCTGATAAAATAACAGCAGTGGGATCAGCAGAAAAAAAATAAAAAATGAATGCAAAAGTACCAGCCAATGCCAGCCAAATCCAACGGCTTTCTTGACTGTGCCATGGAGGCCGAGAAGCACAGAGTTTGTGCGATTGTTGCCTGTAACAACGACTTTAGTGTTCTTGGGAAGCACTGATAACTCTACATCCTCCTCCTCCCCATCGCCACACGGAGAGACGGCTGAACCCTCAGCCTGCATTTACTTGTAAGCGGATGAATACTGGATCGAATCCACAGGACACCCAATCCCTCTCCTCCCTCCCCTTCAGATGCCAATGATAAGCACAACAAAGCAATTACCTCATCTCATCTCAACTCAACTTCTACAAAACCCCTTCTCTCGCTTCTTGTTCGGCTAAATGCCAAATGAAATTTATATTAAACCCAACACACCACCTAATCGTTGAAAGCGATGGAATGATTAGATAAATCCAATCCTTGCGTGACAAGTGGCCAGATGTGCACATGTGGTTTTAACCCTAAATTTTGCATTTCCTCCCTTGCCCACCCACATGGTATGATGGTTACTAGGACCCACCGACTCACTTAATCTGCATGTGGATACTTAAAGGTTTCACTATTACGAGGTACTATTTATTTTAGAAATTAGACAATGGTAATGCTAAAATGGAGGGTAAATTGTTTTTAAACCATTTGTACAATAACATGTCAAATTTGATTTATTTTATCATCTTCCCACTGGTCCCCAATGTTGTTGGATGATGTAAGTGTTTGTAGAGGAAGGACCTCTAATCTTCTTAATGAATAATACTAAGGTTTCATAAAGGTACAGTGAAAATGAATGACAACTAAGTTGTAGAAATGATGATAAAATATTATTGAATTTTAAAATATATTTATAAATATTTAGATGATAAAGTTTTAGTGTTCAAACAAAATTTTGTTATGGAATATTTTATTTTTTGGAACAAGTAAAATTTGGATTAAAAAGTTTATTTTTTTTTGTTAGTGTGTTTATGACATGTGGAAGTAGTTTGTGGGTGAGGAATCGACATCAATTAAAATCATACTAGGGGATAGTACTTGGCTTAGGCTATATCAACTTTTATCATGGTTAGATTTTTTTGTGTCTCTTTTTAATAGAGGTTAGTTTTCAACTAGATCACCATACAAAAAAAATCCATTGAAACCAATAATTCTATTGAAATTTAATTAAAATTAAAAAATCTCATTAAAACATAACTATTTTGTAATTTTGTTAATACAAATATTCATGAAAAAACAAAGTTATTAAAATAATCATGAATAATTAATATTCTTAATTTTAAAATGTATTTACAATTAATAAATACATCTTTGTAAACAATATTCAAGAAGGCTTATATATATATATATATATATATATATATATAACACCTAACCATCTAACAATAGTTTACCAAAATCTTACTCCAAAAACACACCACAAAACATATTTAAAAATGTTTATTTTAAAAATGTTCACAACCATATTTTAAAAATGTTCTCACAACCATATTTAACATAGAAATTAAATATTATAAAAAATAAAAATATGATAACAATTGAAATGATTTGGTAACCTAATGATTAGATAATTAAAAAAAATTTATATATATATATATATATATATATATATATATATATATATATATATAATTTTACAAATTTGAATTATTTTTTAAATTTAAAATAAAAACATTACACATCTAAAATATTATTTAGAAAAAAACCATTATTTATATGAACCAATTTTTTAAATAAGCTATTGTAAATTACAAAATGTAGCGGATACATTTTCTTTGTCTAACTTTCCAAATGGTTATCCACATTATTTTTTTCACATTATTAGGGGAAAAGCAAAAGTTGAGATTGGTATTTCACATTGTGATGTGATACAGTGGCATTTTGTTGTTGTCCAATACTTTTGCAAAAAGTTTGTTGGTTCATTTAAGGGTGGTTTTTGTTGAGGGGAGTAAAAAAAATTGTTGATTTAGATGTAGATGTATGTTTGGAGATTTAAATGTGTTTGTTGAGGTTTTAAAGCGATTATGTGGACCATAGTTTGTTGCGACTTGAAAGCTCAAACACTACATTTTATTGTTTGATATAAATATCATTTATTTGAGATTGTAAATAACCTTTTTCACGATATATTGTTGTTGACACACCATGTGTAAGATATTTTTTGGTTCTCCTCGAATGGGGTGACACTTGGACATCATGTTCTTAATCCTGCCATAGAAGGTCGTCATCACCCTCCTCCTTCCTTACCTCTCGATGCAACTCTTTAATGTTGATCTGATGGGTGGACATCTATGCTTTTGAGGGAAGTTAATGTGCAAGTTTGGCATGGCGGTAGTTTCCATTAGCTCTAGTACTTGGGTATAGATTATCATACACTCGTGCTCTATAGCATTTACCATGGCAGGATCTAGTTTAACTGTGTTGTTCTAGCTGGCAGATAGCTCTAAGTTCCCCATTCCATTTCTCTCAAAGTCACTCCGGACCTCTGGCACCTCTGGCACACTAGTTTCTTCTCCTTTTCTGTGAATTCTCCTCTGCAACCTCACTGTCATTATGCCTCGAGAGCAAGGCAAGCCAAAATGTGGCCCTACCCATTACAATTTCATAGCCAGGCGCACCAATCTTGTTCTTCCAGTTGCTCCATCTTAGCTACCCACTACGCTTGATGTTGTGTCTCCCTCCATAGATCAGAATTGGGATTTTATGACTGTGGCCCAGTCTTCATGGAGGAGGAGGTCCCAATGACTTTGTTCCAACCCATGGAGGATCTTGATGGCTCCCCCGGTGAATTCCCAAAACCCCATAGTCCCCCTAGTTCAAGGGGATGAAAACTCTCCAGAATTGAGGTTGGAGGATTATTGTGGTTTCCTTGTTCTTGAAGAGTTGGCTCTTGTTTCAGTTGAAGAAGAAGCCTCGACAAATGTGGGTTGGATTACAGAGGTTACACGGACTGAGGATGTTGTGTCTGTGATGATTCCTTGACAAAGTTTCTCTGTAGAGCAATTGCAACTCATATTCGATCTTTGTAGGGACGTCACGGACCAACTTCATCGCTAGGAAATCCTCAATTGCTAGTTGGATATGTTCTTTGACTCTCTCTCAAGCGAGCCTGAAAAAAGACGTTGCCCAACTTGTTGCCAACCTTTCACTTTTACTCCAGTTCTGCCTCACTTTGCGCTAGCTTATGGTGATCAAGTTGTTTCTGGTGTTTGACATTCTCCTGTTTATCTTTATTTTGCTACATATTAGAGGAACACAATCTCAGCCTCTGGCATCCTTCTTTATTAGATCTTTTGGTTTATCTTACGTATGACATTCAGTATGGTAATGGACCTCTTTTCAAAGCTTGGGTATGGTTCTGGTTTCCATTTTTTGGCAAAACAGACCACAGGTTCCTCCATATGTATATGTTCTCTGAATTTTTGAGGTAATACAAAATTTGTATTTACAAAAAAAAAAGATATTTCGTGGTTCATATCAAAGTCGGCTCAAGAACAATTAAAGGTTCCCATGACTAGCTTTTGAAGCTTATGTTTTAGAATAACATGCTCAAAATTTTTAGAATATTTAAAATAACAAAATTACGAATATTAATTATATCTTGCGTTCATTGTTGCTTTAAAATGTCCACCTCTCAATTTAGAATTAATAATTGATAAAATAATAATTTAAAAATATCTTTTAAAGAAAGTTGTAATTAAAAACACACAAATTACAAATAAAAATATACATAACGATGAATGCCCTAAATAAGTGGACAAAGTCATTAAATCAAAAAAGCATAATAATAACATTATCTCCTTAAATTATAGGATCAATTCAAACCTTTTAATTACGATTGCAAATATATTCCGAACAAAGCATTCTATAATAATAATAATCTAATTTTAAGGTCACGACCAAGCCAGACATCAAATTGGTGTATGAGATCCCCTTGTTTGTGGGACAAGGGACCCCTCCGCATAGTGATTTGACTGCTAAAATCTACTCTAACCACATCTTTGAAAAAAAAAATTACAACCATCTTACATTTTAAATCTAATAACTTAATTAATTACATTGACTAAAATAGCAAAAAAAGCCCATCTCTAAACCAAGCTATCATTTATTGTTTTGTTGGAGGGTATCATCTCTAGAGATGTGTTGTTGTGGATTTTTAAGTAAAACACCATGTATAAAAGTGTGTTAGGAAAATTAAACTTGAAGTCATTATTATGATACACTTTTACCAACTTAACAGTAAATTACAATTTAATCAACTTTATGTCATTTTATCAAGGGAAAAAGAATAAAAACCTTTGTAGAATTAAGTTCCAAGTTAAAGTAGTGGAGGATAGACTAATCGTTTATGGATAAGTATTTGTTAATAGGTAATCCCAATTCAATGTTTTTAAGTGTGGTTGTCTATTTCCTACTGTTATACTATTTTATGAGAGTGAACAACAAAGAAAACTTTATGAAAAAAATTTAGACACTCTCAAATTTATGAATGGTAGGTATTGCAAATTCATTAATCTTAATTATGAGGATACATAACTTAACATGAACATCAAGTAAAAGATGTAAAAGTAAAAGAATAGGCCACCAAAACAATTAACCCTTGAACCTCTTAAATGAAGCTCAAAATACCCATTCAAACTAACTTACCAAACTGGAAGCAAGTACTATTTATAATAATAACCCCTTGAAATTGGTCCCAAGCCCTCAGCTAGATGATGATGGTACAATCACCAATTCCCTATGACAATGAAATTAGCAATCCCCCTCTGTAAAGAAGAAAACAAGTCCAAGGTGGAGATGCGCCCATGGTTTCAATTAAGATTTAGTCGATCCCAACTAGCCAACTTTAAAAAATGAGAAACTGACGTATGTATATCTTTTAAGGTCCGTCCACATCACATTTTGTGTGGATTCCCGCTTGTCTGACTCATCTTATAATGATGTGTGGATTCTCACTTCATGTTCTCTCTTTTGATAAGAGAGTTAAATAACTTAAATGCTTTTCTCGTAACAAGGGAGAGAATTGTCAACACTCTTAATTGATATTTCTAATAAGATATATACAATGGAAAAATAAATAAACAAAGGTCATCTCTATGTAAGCCATTCAAAATGTCATATCATTTTATATTTGGTGAGATAAACACGTTTATATATTATTTATAAAGATAAATATATTATATAATTATTTAGGTTATAAAGTTTAGGGAAAAAATTTGGAGTATTTTTTATTTATTTCTAGGATGGTGTTTAAAATAAATTTTAATTAATAACAGGACTCGAAGTTATGATGATAATATTAAATTTTGAGTGAGCCTAATGGTTAAGAACATGTGTTTCTTCTTAGGAGTTTATGGGTTTAAATCCAAAGGAGGTAGGGTATGTACACCTTTATAGACTTTAGCAGTGAAATTGTTGCGTGGAGGGGGTCTCTTGTCCCACAAACAAAGGGGTCTCGTATACCAATTCGATGTCTGACTTGGTCGTGACCTTAAAATTAGATTATTATTATTATTATTATTATTATTACTTGTTATGAGCTCAACATGTCACTTACAAGAATTAAACCCGAGTGGGAAGGATAACAATCATTCCTCCCAACCATCCAAGCTAAACCCAATTGAAATTTTCAATATGTAATTGGGTCTAATGGTTGAGAACATATGTTTCCTCCTTGGAGGTTACAAGTTCAAATCCAGAGGGGGGTAGGGTATGGATACCTCCATAGACTTTAGTAGTCAAATCGTTACGCAAAAGGAGGTCTAATGGTTGAGAACATATGTTTCCTCCTTGGAGGTTACAAGTTCAAATCCAGAGGGAGGTAGGGTATGTATACCTCCATAGACTTTATTAATCAAATCGTTACACAGAAGGAATCCCTTGTCCCACAAATAAAAAGATCACATACATCAATTTGATATCTAACTTGATTACGATGTTAAAAATATATTATTATTATATTATCATAAATATTATCATAAATATAATAAATAAAAAAATATTAATGATATCTCATTGGACTAATTTTTACCTTTGGTAAGTTTATAATGATTATCTTATCTAACTTCTTCGACCCACTAGAAGTGGGTCCATGATCTTTATAACTGCATTGGTGGTGGTGTGAAAGGACAAACATGCAAATATAACTCTTGGGTGGATGAATAAATGCATAAACAGATCGTAACAGTGGGTGCATGTCATAGATGGAATCATACAAAATTTTGTCACTATCTACATTATCTTCCTCTCGAGTGTAAGCATAATCCAATCATGATATTTTCAAATTTTATTATTTTACCAAGTGAATTTTTCAATGAAGTGGTTTTACATGTTTGATTTTGAGGTTGGGGAATTAAATTGGATTATCATATTTTCTCACTCTTCAGGGTGGAAAAGAGGGAATATATACACTTAGTAGTATTCTCATATATACCCTCAGTGATATTTCTCTCTCATGTTAGATGCTCTCTAATAAATTTATCTGCTTCTCCTTTGCTTTAATTCATATTATTACTTATCAATTTTAATTAACAAATTTTTGAGAAGATAAATGATAAAACCAAATTAGCCATGGTTTCCAGTTAAACACCAAAGGAGTATCAAAATCAATTTTACATTGTTAGATGCTATGTAATAAATTTATTTGCTTCTCCTTTACTTTAATTCATATTATCACTTATCAATTTTAATGAATAAGTTTTTGAGAAGACAAATGATAAAAACAAATTATCCAGGGTTTCTAGTCAAACACCAAAGCAGTATCAAAATCAATTTTACATTGTTGAGGGGTTAACATTCTTAAATGTATCATAATGAGCTCCAGTAAGGTATTTCCTTAATTAGCAATTTTGATAGCAAATTGCAATTGACTTATGAGATTCTTTGTCACAAGGACATGTTTCATTTTCTTATTATTTAGGGTTGAATTTATGCGTGTTTTGTTTTCTTATTATTTATGGTTGAATTTATGCTTTATAAAAGGTTGTTATAATTTATTATATGTATGAAGCATATGGTTTTTTTTAAGGCAATTTCATATATATATAATAATAATATTTTTATTTAGATCCTCAAACAAAGTTAAACTTTAGTATATGTATTTACATGCATTATATTATATTTTTTTTCGAAATTAATATAAATTTGGATATTTTATTTATTAAAAAAATTAAGGTGTCATGCTTTGATATAAATCAGTTTTTATTATTTTGTATTATAAGTGTATGTCTAGTTTACATGTCAATTGGATTTAATTTGAGTGGTTGGGAGGAATTTATTATCCTCCCTACTCATGTACAATTCCTACAAATGACATGTTGAGCTCTTAACAAGAATATTTTTGTAATGGTTTTGAGTTGTATGTTGTAAAGTCTCAAGTTCTGATAAATCTAGTTTACCTTGGATACCATCCTCGGAATGAGGAGAAATACTTGGGGGGTTTCCAAGAAATGTGTATTCCATAGTATTAAAAAAAATGCATGTCTATACACACACATGTGTGTGTGTTTCTTAAGACATTTTTACAAAATCATTAATTTATTATTTCATTATTTAAGAAGAGAAACATGGATTTTATTAACTTTTAAAGGAACATTCAATGTTGAAACTTTTCTACAGTCCAAAGCTCAGGTTTTGCAAACCTAAGCTCATTAATACACCATATTAACAATGCAATAAATTGTTTGAAAAGTGGGATATAGAAGAAGAAAGGTGCATGTAGGATAAAAGGAGTTGAAAAGTCATGTACAAGAATGTTACGGGAAGGAAAATGGAGAAAACACATCAAAAGACAATACAAATAGTACATAGACAACTTCAACAAATTAGAGGAGATCAAAATGCAAAACTACTTGAAACTTAACATCCCATGGCATGAAAAATAGGTAATAACACAACAAATAACCAACACACATAAGTCGATATATGAAATAGGAAAATGGAAATAATCAAAGGAGAAATGGGAGGAAAATTATGTCGAGTATGTGGAAATGGAGAGGTAGAAGCCGAGCAACATTTTCTCCTACATTGTACAACATACTCACAAATCATGGAGAGGTTGAATTTGCATCTTAGAGATTGAAAAGTATCATCCAGGAGGATCTCGTTAGGAGTATAACAAGGTTGGATGAGAGAATGATGTGAGCAAGATGCATACAGCTTAAAGTAGAGTCAATGGTGTAGCTAGCCCTTATTTTGAAGTGAAGGGGATTAGACTTGGTTGAGTAGGCCAAGTCCATGATTTGGGTCCTATAATTGCACCACTAGCTCTATTTATTGTAATTTATTGTTTTCTTCTCTTGGAAATTGGCACACATGTTAATTTTGTTGTCCCACATGGTTGTTCAATCTCTTGGACAATGTTGGCCCTTGACCAAGTTTTGAGGAAAAACTGGTCATGTTTGACCACTTTTGGGACTTCGACAGGCTGGTCGAAGATGGAGCGTCCAGGCGGAGCTGAGATCACGGGATCTCGCTTGTTTTGCGGGCTTGTGGACCGAGAAAATGGTTTTAGGGTTAATGTAACGGGTTATGGGATGTCGTCCCATGGGTTTACCCATGTTTAGGCCTATTTGTAAAAGTATATATAGGAAGGAATGTAATGTACAAAGTACTAGTTACTAATTGGCTTAGTGCATGACTAGTTGGCTTAGTGCAAGAGGTTGTAAGTTGCTTTGTATAAACAGACTGTGTAAAGTAAGGCTCTGTACTACTGAGAAGTTGGCTCTCTGCCTTGACCTAATTTTGGGAAGGAGGATCTGGCGCGCTGCACGCAGATCTCCTGTCCTTGACGGAGTTGGCTCTGTGGCTTTGTGCACAGGAGCAGATGAATGTAAGAAGATTGAAGACTAATAAAGAAGAAGAAGAAGTTGGTGGACGTAGCCCCACGCTGGGGTGAACCACGTATATCATGTGTCTTGATGTGCTCTGTGTGATGTGATTTATGTTGTTTATTTGCTTAATGTTGTTGTTATAATGTATGTTGAATGCATCTGATGTTGTTCCTTATTGCTTAAAGATGAATGAATGCTAGATCTGAGCTAATGCTATGTGCTAAGTGAATGGAAGTACTTGATCTTTATGGTTTGCATTGATCTGTAATAAGGGTTTAATCTACGATGTGAATGAGATTCAAGGAACTAATGCATATTGTTGTTTAAGTGCTCGTTAAGTATTGTAATCACATATTTGTGTCCAAGCCTAGTTGTAGACACATGAGTCCTGCAACTCCCCTACCTCTACCTCGGGTGAGACTTCATCTGCTTCGCAGGTGTTGCTGAAAGGGCCGGTAGTTAGGGTTTTGTTGGTGCGTTGTTGAAGCGTTGAATCCTAGGTCTGCCCTTGTGCCAATAAATGGTTCCGTTGTCGGGACCTAAAACTGTGATTACCGGGACCTGAAACTATGATTGTCAGCACCTAAAACTTTGATTGCTGGGAACTGAAGAAAATAGAAAGCTTTGTGCGTAGATCTGTTGTTGTAGTGCGTAGTATTCTACTTGACTTGCGAAGCTCTGTGCTAAGAAAGAAACCGAATCTGAAATAAAGAGGTAAGATCTTAAAGCTTTGTGCTCTGGTAAGGGTAAGATAAGTGGAATTTGTTTCTTCGAAAGTACGAATCTAGGTATGTTTGATAGATTTTGTCCTAGCCTGAATGTTAGGGAATAGTTAGAAGAAAGATTTGATCTGAATAAATTTGATAGAAATAGAGAAAAGTATGTTATTCCTATGCATAAAAATTTTTGGACTAATAAGTGGATGCAGGAACCTAGAAAGAATTTTTGCAGATTGCAACTCCGGCACTGTGATCCCAGTGCGCAGTACAGGAAAGGTTGGGGCTCGTTTAAAAGAAAGAGAGGAATAACACTGTGTTATAACTGCAAAAGATCGGGACATCTTGCTAAGGAATTCCCTAGTACAGATCCTATTTGTCTTTGTTGTAAAGCTATTGGTCATGAGGTTGAGGATTGTCCAAGAATGATTGCTAAAATTGAAAACATGAACATGAGACAAGAAAACTATAAAGAAGGTAAAGAAACTAAGGATCTGTTAGAGAACCAGAAAGAGAAAGAATCAGAGAAAGCTTGGGCTATGTTAGTACAGTTAAAAGAAGCAATGGGTGACCACAAGGATGTCAGTCTACCAAAGATCTTGAAAGAAAACCAATGCATAGTCACAAGAATAGAAGACTTCGACATAGACTGTGTATTGGATGAAGAAACACAAGTGAACATTATGCCAGAAAGCACTTGGGAAATTTTTGGAAAGCCTACTATGATACCTTCATTGGGAAGGATAGGCTTGTTTAAAGGAAAGATGATAACCTTATGTGGAAGAGTTACTAGCATACTTATGATTACTCATGAAACATCGACATAAGAGGACTTTGAAGTTATTAGGTTTGTTGAGAACAACGCCCCTTTTCCACTTTTATTAGGAAAGACTTGGATTGAGAAGGATCAAATCAGAAGGAAAGCAGAGGAGGAAGTCACAGAACAGAAAAAGAAAGAACTACGGGACTTCATAGCCAGAAAAATAGAGTGATTAATAGAAGAACAAGAGGATAAGAAGCAACAAAAGGCAAGAGAATTAGTTGTCGAGGTTGAAAGAACGAAAAAAAATTTGAAGGACCTATCCATGCAAGAAAGAAGTATAGCCACCCTGGAAATAGTAAGAGAAGGGACATTAACCACATAATCTATAAGAGCACATCGACAGTGCGAAGTCACTATGCTACTAAAAGATAAGCATAAGAATGGAAAGAGGAATTTAGAGACTCAAATCATAGGAAAGAAGGCAAGGAAACTCAGTAAGAAGAAATCCAAGCTAGAAAAACTACAGGGGGCTCCAGAAAAGACTTCGCAGGAGGAAAATCTACAAAAGTTGAATCTCGTCAGAATAGCAGAACCAAGCAGAATGGGACTTCGCCATGGCAAAGCTATATGACCGTTGGAGGCGCCCCGACCGTTAGAATAACGCTCCAGAATGGCTAGAAACACAGTTATTGATGGAAAGACCGTCATTGGACCATTGGGACCACACCATAACGGGCGAATTCGCATTGATGGACACATATTGCCCATTGGAGGAATCTATTACGACGCTTTCTTATTTAACCCATTAGACACTGCGCTGGGACCACTTTTTGCTACCCGTGAATATCCAAGCTAACAGAGAATCCATTGTTTCACGCTGTGATTTCTAGACCTCACCATCCGTTTGATTACATCGTTTGTTCGTTCACCTACCCGATCTATTTGGTTACAAGTGTGAATGTCGGGTGAACATAGCGCATTAGAGAAGTCCGTGGAGGAGATTCTTGTGGAGCTCATGGCTGAAAAAGTTATGTTAGTAGGAATACAGGCATCGACGACTGGAGGACTGCAAGCATCCCCGTCGAATGGATGTCGTTCTAGTCAGACCGCAACTGAGAAGCGAAGTAAGCATCACGACGATCTGGATAACACGAAGTAGTTCCTTTCGGTCTTGCTAGAGTACATACCGCCTTTGGCTGGCACGGTTAACCATGACAGTATCCCACGCGACTTCGAGTATATGTTGATCACTGTGTACATCCCGAAGGGGATATGCGTAGTTGGACCCTAGTTAGGACACATTCTAGCTCTAAAGAACAACGATTTCAACCTCAACGACAAGAAGAACTACGTGATGCTCACGCTGCATCGGTATCTGATGAAGACGACTCGGAAGAAGCCATGAATAGTCCCCCAGCCATGGATAAAGGAGCTCATGTAGTCCACGATCTTGAATGTAATGAAGCTCCCTTACTTTGGCCAACATCAGGAGGTTAATGCCTGCATTAAACTCCTCCTATCGTGATATCACAGAGGATATCTATGGATTGATAGGTGCATCACTATGGATCCAACGTTGATCCACCTCATCATAGGACTGAGCATGCAAGGACCAGACCCTCACCAGTTCTACCCAGGGAAGACTTTAGATCACTTCCTGACACAACGCATAAAGGGGGATCATGGCGATGTAGAGAAGGGAAAGTGAGGCTACAAGGTAGCCTCCATCCAGGACGATACAGTGCGCTTAGCTTGTCAGTTGATAGCTGGCAAGCTCGTCAGAAAGAATCGTTCGACACAGGTCACTGGATTCATAGTAGACCTCGCAGAAAAGTGCATAGAAGGAATGCAAATGAACTGGGCAAGTTAACTCGTCAATGAGCTCGAGAAGGACTACCGAGAAGCGCAGGATCAAGGCTATGAATTCCATTTTAGTTGATTACTGGTACCAATTGCATTTGTCGCTTGGCAGATGCTGGAAGAAGTGACATTTCCAGAAGTTGAGCCATCTGAGCCATTGGCCGCAAGGTTCTCTACCTTGTGGTATACAAATGACATGTTGAATCAATTGCAGTCGAACGTTGTCTTCCATGCTTACTACCAATAGCTCAAGCATGCCATTGAGGCATTTCCATGAATGACCCTGAACAAATTGCATCAATACAGACCGCTAGCAAAGTTCCATGCAGATCGACACTTTATTTATATCACTGTGTGTAGGGATGAAAGCAAGGAGGAGTTGCGGTCATATTATAAGCTGACCAACGAAGACATGGAGGAGGTCACCAAAGAATGGCCAACAGAGTTCCTTGTACCAGTGGAATATGCATAACTCTTTGACCCCGACATCATCAGAAGTCCCTTGGTCACCCGGGTCGAACATGATGGACAGACTAGCGTGAAGAAAAAGAAGAAAAAGGAGGAAGTGAAGAACATAGAAACTGATGAGGAGGACAACACCTCAAAGGAAAGTAGGCCTGACTCACTTGCAGGAGGAGGAGGAGATGAAGTGAACCAAGAAGAAGGAGGGGAAGAAGGAGAAAAGAAATATAAAGGAAAAGTTACACCGTCGAAGGATCCCCCTACAAAGGCCGAAACATTGAAGAAAAGGAAGGTTTCTCCATAGAAACCCTCAACAAGAAAGAAGACCCGCGCCAATAAGCCTTAAGTGAAGAATGTGCTCACAGTGGACGATGTTGATCTCATCATCGTAGCCGTGTAGAACACTTTAGAGGATATCTTGCAGAGACATGGAACAAAGTAGGAGACACTGTATGAAAGAATAGAAAAGGAGTTGAAAGACATACAACAATCCATCCATTCGAGTTGTGCAGTACCTACTGCGCCTTCTTCGTCGAAAATTGCAGAATCGGGGGACGAGCCCGCCTAGTTACGAATATTGGCAGATGCAAAAGAGGCTCAACTTCAGTGAGTCCAAGAAGAAAAGGAACAGGTTACAAATGCCTTGAAGAAAGAAAAGGAGTAGGTATTAGAGCAACTTCGAGTTGCGCAGAAAGAAAAATATGAAATTCGGGCGAAGTTCGAGCAAAACAATGCGAAGATATAGCAAGAAAAAGACCAGTTGCTCAAAGAGAAGACTCCGGTCAAAGAAGCGGTGACTAAAGCACTTCGCTCTGTGTCAGGCTTGGCACATGAGGAACTAGAGTCAACTGAAATGTGAGTAGGGAATCTCGTCGAAGCCATTCAACAACTTCAAGCACAGATAATGGAGTTAGAGCTCCAAGCAATGTCGAGCACTCCACAAGAAATGCGCAACCAAAGGGAGGAAGCTTCCAGGAACACAGTAGAAAGAATCAGGGCACTTGCCTCATAGTGTAAGCAACTGAGTGATCGAATTGCGCAGACCTATGAGTGCCTTGCAGAAGATCCGGAGATGATGAAACTGGAAGCACAACTCTAGGAGGCACAGAAGCGGGCATCCACCGTGCAAGCATAGATGAAGCTACATACTACAGTCAAGAGGATGAAAAGATCACAGAAACAACATGCAGTATAGCTGCAAATTACTGCCATCCAGAGTAGAGTCATGGAAGTTACACAAAGATTACAGCCGGTGCAAAATGAAGCATGCATGCTTTTTGAAGAGATTGAAGGACAAGGCTCGCAGCTAGACTAAGTGGTTGCGACAATGGAACAACGCATGGAAGGGCATGTTATAGAGCAAGTGATTCAGGAATTCACCTAGCAGGAGGCTCTGGCGAAGCAGCAAGTAGAGCTAAGATCGAGGCCTTTGAAGGAGCGTTGCCCAGATCTGAGTGACTCGGGACGAGTCACATGTGAGTGTTGGGGGCATGTTGACCCTTGACCAAGTTTTGAGGAAACATTGGTTGTGTTTGACCATTTTTGGGACTTTGACATGCTGGTCGAAGATGGAGCACCCAGGCGAAGCTGAGATCACGACATCTCGCTTGTTTTGTAGGCTTGTGGACCGAGAAAAGGGTTTTAGGGTTTATGTAACAGGTTATGGGATGTTGGCCCATGAGTTTACCCATGTTTAGGCCTGTTTGTAAAAGTATATATATGAAGGAATATAATGTAGAAAGTACTAGTTACTGATCGGCTTAGTGCATGAATAGTTGTCTTAGTGCAAGAGGTTGTAAGTTGCTTTGTGCAGACAGACTGTGTAATGTAAGGCTCTGTGATACTGAGGAGTTGGCTCTGTGCCTTTACTTAATTTTAGGAAGGAGGATCTGGCGCGTTGCACGTAGATCTCTTGTCCTCGGCGGAGTTGGCTCTGTGGATTTGTGCACAAGAGAAAATGAATGTAAGAATATTGAAGACTAATAAAGAAGAAGAAGAAGTTGGTGGACGCAACCCCACATTGGGGTGAACCACGTATATCCCGTGTCTTGATGTGCTTTGCGCGATGTGATTTATGTTGTTTATTTGCTTAGTGTTGTTGTTATAGTGTATGTTGAATGCATCTGATGTTGTTTCTTAGTGCTTAAAGATGATTGAATGTTAGATCTGAGCTAATGCTATGTGCTAAGTGAGTGGAAGTACTTGATCTTTATGGTTACAACGTTGATCTGTAATAAGGGTTTAATCTGCGATGTGAATGAGATTAAACAAACTAATGCATATTGTTGTTTAAGTGCTCTGTTAAGTATTGTAATCACATATCTATGTCCCGGCCTGGTTGTAGACACATGAGCCCTGCAACCCCCCTGCAACCCCCCTGCCTCTACCTCGGGTGAGACTTCATCTTCTTCGCAGGTGTTGTCGAAAGGGATGGTAGTTAGGGTTTTGTTGGTGCGTTGTTGAAGAGTTTGTTAGCAATAATTATTGTCACGGGTTCGAGAAGCATTCGGGTCCGCTAGTCACACAAAGTGCTCAAGCGCAGCTCGGAAGAATTCTTGTTTTTCCAAGTAGCAGATCAAGCGAGTGGGTGAAGTTTTTCTATTGGCAGTCGAGATCCGTCCACGAAGCAGATCAATGGTTATCGGGATCTCGGAGTTGCCAATTTACCCGACATTTAGCAACAAAGAAGTCCCTTCTGTTTGGAGGCTAAATATAGGTCATTCGATCCAGGGGTGCGTGTCGCAAGGGCTAGCCATCTTGGCATTTCGCCCGTCGCGACTTAAACACGCAAAGAGCAGCTCCGTTATTTCATGAGATGCGAAGTGCCGAGAGCATCCGGGAACTCAGGCCCACAGAAGTGCCGAGAGGATCAGAGCCGTCCTTCAGCAGAGACACGTGGCGAGAGATCCCGCAGAGTCGGGGATCGGGGAATTGAAAGTCCCGCGCACATGGCAACAGGAATCTCAATATCTCGACACGCGATTTCCCAACGGGGCTGAGGATTATAGTGAAGTACAGGTGGCAGGCTATCGCGAGTCCGGAGGATGCGTGCTCGTTGACATCGTGAACGCCGAAACTCTGATGGGGGGGTTTGGCTACGGTCACGAGGGGATAGGTCATATGGATCATGTTTTAGCCGTTAAGGGCTAGCTCCTAGGAGAGGGAGCTCATCGCATATCGGAATATCGGAGATCCTGGATGCAAGGAGTGCATGCATATCGAACTCGCGAATCCTGAATCCCCGAAATCCCGAAACACTCATCACATACCTCCTTTCTGCCACGTCCTATTCCCGTGTCACGCCAACTCATATTTTCTTCCCGGCCCCTGTGTCTCATACGCCCGGCTCATACACTTGCCCAAATCGCTTTCCTTCTGCCCATCCGTCCACATGGCCTCTCCTCATCCCATATCTGCATCGAGCGTGTCCAACTATCCCTGCCTCGTCATTGTCCATTCGCCACTTCTTGTCAAGTCTCCCAGTTATCATGAAGGCCTCCACGTCCTGTTGATGCAGAGTC
>JZKD02S0174051.1:7857-23018 GCA_000966675.3 Picea glauca | reverse complement strand
GTTGGTCACATTTTCATCCATTTTGACCATATTTTCCCACGATAAAAACATATAAAGGCATATTAGGTATTTTACTATTTTATTTTTAATTTATAGAAATTAACAAAGTTAATTGTTTAAAAAATCATTTTTATCAGCATTTTTACGAATAAATTAGTTCTAGTAATTCTTCATTTGTTAAGTTGGTTGCAGACATTTTCAGGAAAACCACAACTATGGGTTTTAATCCTAGTCTTCATGAGATGGTTAGTTTCCCCCTCGATCCTAGCAAGCTCAAATAGAAGGGTCCGGTCAACGCTCCAGTCAACGCAGTGCCAGCAAAGAAGATAACACAACAAAAAAGACAGATACATAGGAAGCGATCTTCCAACAAAAATTTTGGATTGATGAGGATGGATGTTGAAATTTTGAGACATGGATTTTGTGCAAAACATGCCCAATTAGGTGAAGGGTGAGAAAATTCTTCAAAAAGTGCATGAGGTGGAGTGTACGGGTGTATTTTTGAAGAGGATCTGCCCAATTTTTCTATTGCAACTGTCTTCTCTAATATCCCAGTCAAATGGATGCCAAATAGAGTGACTCAGCTATATTTAGAAGCTATTTTGTTATGTCGTTACTCTATGGGGGCGATTATAGCCTAGTTGTTGCATTTTACCTTGTATAAATAAACCATTGATGAAACTTTGAGGGGTAATTAGATTATATAAAGAAAATTTGACTTGAAGACTGTAGCAGCTTTCATTATCAATATAAGTTATTTAATTTTCTACAGTTAGTAGCTTTCTTATTGTACATGTGCTAAGTCCAGAGGACCCCTTGCTCTGGTTCATATTACATTTGTAAATTTATGTGCATACCTTCAATTTTCTACAACTTTCTATTTTGGTAAATCTTCTTACTCAGTTGATTATAGATCATCCTTCCATTCTTTAGACTTAAAATCAGATTTCATTTCGGTTTTTATTTATAGCTTTATATTCAATTTTCACTTTATTTAATTAGTAAATGTGTGTTAAACATTCTTACAATATTCAACCTTCACAAGTCAATAGAGTATTGTTGCAAGAGCCAACACTCATTGAGGCAATACAACCTTGCAACCTGATTTTCCACTAGTGAGACAATGATAACTTTAGATTGGAAGAAATATATTTTAATTTAGAATCTTTTCATTTGAATGTGTGTTAAGTGTTCTTTTCAATCTTTAAATTTCACAAGTTAACAGAGTATTGTTGCAAGAGCTATCACTTGTTGAGGCACTGAAATCTTGTAACTTGATTTTCTACCAATGAAATTGTGATATTATTAGATTGAGAAGGTTAGTTCTTGTTTTCCTATGAAGTTGTTTCATATTTTGTTAGCTCATGACTTAGTATAGGTTTTGGAATAGGCTTTGATCATGCACAGTCTATGTTTACATCTCACAAGCTTACCCCCCGAATTGATAATTGATGTTCAAAACCTATGAAAATAAGTTGCCCAACATTTTGGCATCGTTGTCGAGGAGATGCTAAAAGGATTAGGGCATTGGTAGTTTAGTTCTTTCATTTTCTGCATTTGATTTTCATTGTACCAACATTTAGGACTTGGAGGAGAAGAAACGGTAAGATGAGAGGAAATAACATGCACATTCACTTTAGTGAGTTTCTTTGATACCTCATCATGTTGGACCATTGTGTTTCCTTTATGTAAGTAGGTTTTTATTCATGGAAACACTAACTCATGTTAAAACATAACTTGGTGACAACAGGGTCTTAATTGCATGAGGATTTCAAGTACATGAAGTATTTCTACATTTCATTTATTCAATAGATAAGTTTCAATTATTTTTAAGTGTTCTAAAAACCCCCCCATACACTAATCCAGTCATGAGCAGGACCTCTAGAACAACCAAAAGAACTTATGAATGCTCGATATTTTGTTGAGTAAGAGAGGATGTGTTACCACAAGGATCTTCTAAAATCCTTGTCCAAATTTCATAATTATCACTAGGGATGAGTCAGTCTCTTAGGAAGTATATGAAGAATAAAGGATCCATGAACAGATCCCACAACATAAGGACTTAGAAGTTTCTTCTAATCCTTATCAACAAAAAGACAAAATCAATGATTCATGGACAATCTCTAATGAGGAGTAGATACTAGAGCCATACATTAAAGTGTTTATTGGATGCTTATCACCAGATCCCTTGTGTACTCAGGAATATGATGATCAATTTTCTAAATAACTTCATGACATGACAACTACAAGAAATCAAGGAAACAAAGATTATATTGAGTTTTGGTTTCAATCAATCATCAGTCTCCAACATCACTCCATCTTTCAACATTTCTTGGCACTGTCTCTACTAGAGCAGTTGGTCACTCATATTCAAATAATCATCTTGGCACTATCTTGTTACGTGGATGGATGCATTGGAAGTATTCCTACACTTGAAAGAGGATTTTCTTCTTCAAGTAGGGTAGGATAGAATATAAAAATAAAATGAATAAAATAGTAAAGAGAAAAATAATTTTAACTGTGAAAACCATATTTCTTGCACAGTTAGACACGAGCCTTACTTGAAAACCAAGGTTATGGCTGGCAATGTTCAAAATAAATTCCGCATATTAATGTTGGTACAATCCTTCATTTATGTTCTTCAAACATTTTTGGTTTCATGGTCATGTTAGATGATGAGGGATTCCTTA
The DNA here is from genome assembly GCA_000966675.3 of Picea glauca. Lineage (NCBI taxonomy): Eukaryota > Viridiplantae > Streptophyta > Pinopsida > Pinales > Pinaceae > Picea > Picea glauca. The sequence goes on along the minus strand of JZKD02S0174051.1, from coordinate 20,328 downwards.
AGGCCCTCCTTCTAGAAAACCTTGTCCCATCGACTCCAACACACTATATGGGATCAAGGTTAGATATTTGTATAGCACCTTGAGGGTTGCATTCATCAATGGCAGGTTCTCTCGTTGATGACATTGGGAATACATCAATATCCCTTGATTGTCATATCTTGTAGGTGACTCAACTTCAACTCATTTATTTGTACCTAGCAGGATGTACTAGAGTACATTGACACTCATTGTCATCAATGGTGAGTTGTCTCATGTTGGTTAACAACATACATCAATGGTCGGTAATCCAACAATTTTTTTCCATGTTCAACTGCAAGAAATTTATTCACATGGACTAACTTGTACACAATTTGAATTAATGGTGAAGACTATATGGTTTAATAGTATCAACAACATATTGCAGCACGAGAGAGGTACATGATACATGACGGCTGGTAGCACTGAAATCTGATTCAGCTAGAGAAAATAATTATAACGTCACACTCTAAAAGGCATATCGTCAATATCGTGGATCAGTATCGTTAGCACTTCCGCCAATAAAACCCACATAGGGATTGGAGCGAGTCAATATATCCATATCGGAGTTTAGCGATGACCAAAATTGTTGACATTGCAACACAGAGTTAGGGCCTCCTTTTTGGTTATTTATACCCCCCCCCCCCCTCCCATAGTAATTCATTCACAAAGAGCCAATAATCTCTCATAGATAGTCTCATCCGCAGTTGCAAGTCAGTAGCTTCAGAGATTTTTCTACCAGTAGCTCGAATGATAGTAGGAATTTTAGTTCCACATCGAAGTCCCAGGGCCCATGACCCCCTCCAACAAAAGAATGGTATCCTATATCTCCCAGTACACATAGGCGGCCCAAATGTCTATGGTTCCCTTCTCACGTCAGTTGTAGCTTCAAGTGAAACTATTGGGAAGGGTACCCATCCTACAATTCACAAACAACATGCATACAATTACCAAACAATTCCTTGAACTATGTTTCAAAGATTCTACAGTGGAACAACTCCCCGAGCCGAGAGTTGGTGCTCTTACTGCCATGGATAAACACCTTTGTTGACGTCAACACTCTGATTCTTCGGGTTTCCCCCTATATCACTTCCATTTGTACATGTCTGCTCAACTATAAACAAGCCTGAGAGAGACTGGAAGAAGAAGATGATCATCGTCGATGGAGCCATCACCCTAGGTCGAGCCTTGACATGAGTCATGGTGGTTTGATTAGGTCTCGAAGGAGGGATTTGGTATGTTTGGTGCTTGGATTTTTGGACTGCATGCTGAAATACATCTACTTTTCTCTAGTCTAGATGGTGATCGATGAATGACAAGTCTAGATGTCGAAAGAATGAAATTTGAGTTCATTATTAACCTATAGGGATGCTCAACTCATTCCAAGACCTGTGTCGGGTTGCAACCACAACCCAGATCGACCATTTTCCCTTACTCAAGAACTATATGGACATCCTAGTCAGTATGATTCAGTCATCTACCAATTCAATCTAGAATCCTATTGATGTAGTGGAGTCATTGGCTCAAGGACAAGCCAACTAATAGTGTTGGGGGTCTGTTCGCACCCAAGGTTTTTGGGAAGTTGCATGCACCCCACAAATAAATATTGTGTATTGTTTTTCTTTAACTTCTTCTTGGGCTGATCCGGGTTATGCTCTCAAACGAGTTTTCAACAAAACCCTCAAAAACTATCGGCCCTCCTGGTAATCCAGAAGGAAACGTTGCGCACAGGGTGAACATGGCAGTCTCACCTGAGATAGCTTTTATGGGGGACTGCAATACTAAGGTGTTTTCAGTCTAGCAATGAGTGGGGATTGGGATTAGGTTCTTTCTTCCTTATGCATTATCATCGTTAATTATTGAGGTACCTCTATGATTTATTTGTCTTTAAACCTATGCATGCATGTTGATAAAGCTACTTTAACCATTCATTCTTAAGCTAATGGTCAACAGAAAGTAAAGCATTCATTAACAATCACAAAACACACAAGGTTTATCGTGGTTCGTCCCCTCCTAGGGCTACATCCACAAAGATCTAGATTCTCTGCTCTTTTATTTCTTCTGTTGTAAAATCTTGCGTTGCGTGCATTACATCTTCAGTAATACAATCAAGATTGAGGGTAGGAACCCTCTGTGAGGCTAACTAGATCACACCAAGTTCCTCAGCCTATGACCTAGCCCTCAAATAATACCTTACTCGACTTTTCTAAAAGACTTATTACCATCATCAACAACCCACAAACGCGTAATAATCAACTCTCTCTATCCTCACCTGACATCTGCTCAACTGATATTTATATATATATCCCTTCCCCTAGACCTCCTAGGTCCTTATTTATACTACTTTATGGCTTATAGCCATTATAATCTTCTCAAAAACCCTAACTCTATCATGGTTAGGCTTCTCTACCTACGCACCACGTTGCTTTTCCTCCTGCATGTTGTTTTTCCTTCTTTTTCTGCATGCTTCTTTCTTGACACCTATTGCGCGCGCTCCAAAATTAGCTCTTCCTTTCCAAAAATAAGTCTTTCCCAAAACAGATCTTTCTCAAAAAATAGACCTACACCCAAAATAGACTTCCTTCTCAAAATAGGCCTGCGCCCAAAATAGACTTCCTTCTCAAAATAGCCCTATGCCCAACACTGTCTGTGCACCCATGAAGATACATTGCACAGCACCAGGAAGGAGCAACATCAATGTCAACCAACAGAATATTGTGCACGCCAACCGTATTTTGTACTAAACGCAAGGAACCAAAAAGAAGACCACATGCAGCGAATTTGAGTGTATCTTCAAGAATATTTTGTAATCAATTATTATAACAACGTGAATGATCATGGACAAAGGTATAAATGAGCTCGCAAGTTAGTCAGGATTTCCACGCTCTAGGAAGATTCAGGGCTTACATGCAAACACGTAAAGAGTGTGGATATTTTGTTCACTCAAGAGAGTGGAGTAGATAAGTCAAGTGAGAGAGAGCAGAGTATTGTAATAGAGAGTCGACTAGAAAAGAAAGAAATTTTTCCATGTTCAATTTTGTCTAGGTCTTGCATGAGTCAGTAACAGAGTTAGAACTATGTAGGAAGGAAGGAATGAGATGAGAGCGCATAGCGCAGATCTCTGCAATGACTATTGTATGAGTTTACAGTGCATAGTTCATATCTCTGTTATGGGTTTTTGTATCTGGATGCATTTGAAGCTATTTAATGAAATATAAAGTCCTTTCTCTTTGCAATATTATGTGTTATGATTTGAATATGTATCTATTTTACTTTCTAATGCATAGTAATATGTTATTTAGATATGGATGAATGAATGTATTTATACCTGAGAGGATTTCTTGTATGCACGGTCCCTTCGCATCCAACACAAGACTATCTATCTCTGTGATTCTCATGATGTCTCGGGTGAGACCACCTTTGGTCCTAGACTGAAGATTGAATATGTCAACGCCTTGGGGGTTTTTTTGGTCAAGATTGATGCACCATGGTTTTTAAATCCCCTAGCGAGGAGAGTGGATAAAAAGAAGCCAAAAAATCACGTTTATATTCACTTCAAAGAAAGGTTGGGAGTTACTTGATGTGTGTAACAAATTTGATGTGTAAGATAAACAACATTAGCAACTTTAGATTTGTATTTAAATCATCCAAGAGAGAGATTAAACACAAATAACAAGATGTTTAGGATCTTTCCACTTTGGCAATAGATATTCTATATAACAAAATCCAAACAATTGTTAGAGACAAGTTCTAAAGATATATAAACATTAGCGAAGAAAGAACTTATAGATGGATGGTGAATCCTTCTAGGGTTTCACAAGTTAGCACTTGGAATTCATGCAATAACACCTCTAAGTAAATGATAAGCAATTATTATCACATTAGAGATTTATATCACATCTAGATATGTATGTTAAGCTTGATAATAAACCTATCAATGAAATATAGGCTAGGCACAAGAAAGAAAACACCTTGAAGCACCAAACCCTAGCCTTAGCGTTTCAACAAATCTGATTTTTAATTTTGCAGTTTAATTTTGAGATTTTGAGAATCACCTTAAATCAACCCAAATAATGTTAGATAACACCGTAAATATTAATCCAATAGGGTTGATTTGCCTCCTTAGGGTTACATATTAACAATTAAGAATAAACCTTGGGAATAATATGTCCAGGAAATGAAATAATCCATTAAGTTTACACTATACAATAAATGAAATCTAAATAAATGAGTCTTTGATTTTCACACTCAGATTTCTTATTTAACAAACAAACAAAAAATTGGGGGTTTTTACGGCTTTTTGGTTGGTTGTTGGATACAAGACTAGTGACATTTTTTATCCAAGTAGGGCTTATGGGGTCAAGAAGTATGTCCCTCTAAGAATTTGTCACTTATATCTTAAGAACTAGGGTAAGATATTAGAATCATAAAGAATAATAATCTCCAACCTAATCAAGATAAGCTAAGAGGACCAAGGCCCTACAAGAAGGGATTCCTCAAAGGAAAAAACCTTCACCAAAAAAATCAACTATAACTTGAACAAAATACTTAAAAACTCTTCCCAAGGAACCAAGAGGAAAAACAAAGCAATGGATTAAGCACTTATCCAAGTTAACAAGAGAAGAAGGAAGGAACAAATGCTAGAATGTATCCTCTCCAAGTGGTATAGTAACCCCTCAAATGGATTGATCTTGAAAGCTAGTAGAAGTCTTGAATCACGATAACAAATGCTAGAATGTCTCCTCTCCAAGTGGTATAGTAACCCCTCAAATGGATTGATCTTRAAAGCTAGTAGAAGTCTTGAATCACGATAACAAATMTTTAATGCACCRAGAAGATAATTAAGAAARAGAAAGTTCCAAGAATTGACACCAAAACCTCAAAAGGAAGATCTTTTATTAATTGTAGTCACAAATGGTCCAAAAATTCACAATGATTTGGAATGAGAGGGGAGCCTCTATTTATAGAGGAAGCTTCTACATCCTTCTCATTCTTTATTAATTCTTTCTCTCTAAAATTTTCCTAGAACACTGAGAAACAAGACTTGTAATCCACATAAAGAAGGAGACTAAGTTGATACATAATCAAATGATGCCACATGTACATAAAACCCTCGTGAGAGAGGGACATCCCACAAGGAATAGGGATGATTTTCTCTTCTAGCCCAACATTCCAAGAAAAGAGTGATGTGGAGGCCTCAAAACATGGTGAAGTACCCTCCAAAGTAAGCAAAACTTCAAAGTTTATCTCCTCCAAGTGGAACAATCTTATAAAGAGGTGGAGAAGGACCTCAAAACTGGTTTGCCTCCTTAAAATATGCTCAAGGAATGCTCAAAAGGAATCTCTAAGGTATGACCAAGCCCTCAAATCAAGAAAAGATGCTCCATGAGGCAAGGAAGATGCCTCTCCAAGTAAAATCATCACCCAAAACACCCCCATGGTTGCCATAAATCCCACACGTGTGGGTTGGCCCTCAAATCATGTAAGGGATATCTTAAAAACTGATGAAAAAGGAGGTCACTCATGAATCTCCAGCATGACATGTGTAAAGGATGTCCATGTATGCAATAATAACCCGAATGTGCCTCGGAGGATGTGACCAATGCCTTAGGATATGTGCACTACCCAGAGAAATATGACACTACCTCACGAGACGTGAAACTGAGTGAGAATCTACAAGATTTTCTTTGATAGTAGATGGCCAAAGTGTGATGAAAATATAAGATAATGATCCATGCTTAGGAATAGACTAAGTCTATTATACACAGGTGTGACAACCATTCCAACGAGAAACACGTTTACATCATATACAAAGGGGTAAGAGAGACTAGTAGCTCCGCTAGATCATGTGTCCTGATATATCTACCCTAAAATGGTTGCATACCAACCTAGATCATAAATGACCAACATGAAAAAGAGTTACCAACATCAAGGGGTAGTAAAATGTAGCCATAAAATCAAAACCTATCTTGAAATCGGGACTAAAAGGATGAGCCATGATTGGCCACATGGGGTCTGGAGATACTACATAGGCCCCCCACCAATATATAGACCATCTAAGCATGGTCCAATACAATGCACGAGTGCAAATAAAACCACACTTTGGGCTCATCATGGTACAATAAGGCACATAATCCGCTCAATGGCCCACATATGGCGAAAAAATATAGGGTACACTAAGGTGAATATGATGTGTAACACCAATAATGGACCGAAAAGAGGTGAGAGAATGACATGGTAGGGACAAACAAAGGTGCTTCTTGCTTTAGTGCTCGCACCAAACTTCCATAACAACGAAACAAAAACATCTTGATTGCAACAAACCAAGCAAGCAACCGAGATCATATATCTCATCTCAAGCTAACCAAAAGTGGCCAAACTAATAGAAAGTGGCACACAAGAATGATATATTAACCATTGCATTTCAATGTAATAGGAATTTCACTTTGAACCAAAGAATGACATTAAAAAATCAAAATTATTAAGAGTGATTCCTCTTAATATATAAAGAAATGAATAAATAGAAAGTCTTAGAAGTGACCTCGACCTTATAACAAAATAGGAGAGGAAGCCCATTTTGTCTATATATAGACTTTTGTAGCCATTTCCCATTAAGTAATTGTAGTGACTTCGACGCATTCTAGAGGAAGTCTCTCTTAAAGGTGGATGGCCTTCCCTAATCAGATATACCAAGTGGAAACAACAACAAATATTCAAGGAGTCATTAGTGTCTTGCACATTCAAAATGCTCAATGCCTAATGGCCCACTATGTCAAACAAGGACTCCAAGAAACTCTTCTGGTCTGGTTGATCCATGTCTACTTTGATATCGGGTTAACTGATTGATAGGTAGGGGAAAGTAGGCTTCGAACCTTCAATCTTAGGAGTGTGGGATTTTCCAGTTAAATTAGAAGCATGTTGATCTGATTTCGGAATTAGCTATGTGCAACATTGCAACCATGTCAGATACCGATAGCATGTAACACCCAGTTAAATTAATTAATTACTATGATCAATTAAATTAAATTAAATCAATTAATTATTGAACTAAGTAGGTTTTTTTAAGAATAATAGGTGTGCTCATTTCACCATAGACAATGTCTCAATATTGTCACCCAACCATAGGCACAAATTCCACCCCCGAGCACCTTAAACTTGACAGAGAGAATAATTTTGAAAGCAAACCCTAGAACCAATAAACAAGGTAGTGTACCTCTCTCCAGAGCTAGCTTACCAAGAAAATATCCCAAACCATAACTAAGAGAAAGTCCAAACCATAACCAAGATAAATTCCAAGCCAAAAACGAAAACTTTCTAGTTGCAGCAGCTGCAGTTGTAGCTCCTCTCCAAACTTGTGCATCACTGGTCTTATGCAGTTATGAGAGAGTGTGTGTACAAATGAGCTCTAGTGCCCTCTATTTATACTACTCCAAGTCACCTAACTAGGTCGACTTCTCTTCCTAGAGGCTAATAACTTAATAATAAATATTATCTTGAGATGACTTGTCTCATAGGGTTATTATCCAATGTTTTAGGGTTTCTCTTGCTTTCTGAAATATTCTAGTCTTGTCAGAGCTTACATGTGGAGGTTAATACCTCCCGCGGCTACCATAATATTAGCACTCCCTCCTAGCTAGGGAGGTATTAAAGGCAATGGTCTTAAGCACAAACAGACCATTCAACCGGTAGAATCATCATAGCCACACAGGCTATCTCATGGTCAAATCATGAGCACCATCATCACTATCAGTATCATCTGATAGCATCAACTGCATCATCTCTCAAAGCCATACTCCATCTGAGTAATCGAGCATGATGTTGAATAAGTCACTCACTCCACAAAGTGATACAAGAATCATTCTTCTAATCTTGACACGTGTCCTAAAATAATAATTGTTCCAACAGATGTTGAAAGCCACACCATGGGATACAAGGGTTATTCTTCTAATCTGGACATACGTCCTAGGAGAATGATTGTCCTGGACCATTTTCCATAGGGAGAATGTTTGTCCATCATCATACTGACTATTTATCTAGCTGGTAATCATATCCAACACTAGTGATAGTCTCCATGGCAATTAGAATAATGCCATCCAATAGAACACAATTGTGTCTATCCATAGTAGTACACAACTACTACCTAGTGGTACACAACAACACATAGCTACTAACTAGTGACACATAGTCACTATCAGTGGATCACATCCACCACAGTAGCAAAAAAATATTTTCCAAAGACATGCAGTCTCTACAACAATCATATCATCTGATATCAACCTGCATAAAACAATATCATGATATAAATTTAGTCATCTAGGCCATTCTTCCATTCACATTTGTGAGATCTGGAAGAGCATTTACCCTCAGAAGATAAAACATCATCCATGGGATATCTGGACTATTCTTCCCAAGCAAACAAGAATAATTGTCCATGATTTCTGAGCCTAGACCATTCACTTAATTGGGCCATTCCTCCGACACTAATCATAGTGCAACCTAGAGAGAATGAGTTTTCCTTAGGGAATTCATGTCCTTGATTGTTGAATCTGGACCATTCACCTAACTGGGCCATTACTATGGCACTAATCACAGTACAACCTGGAGAGAATGAGTCTTCCCTAGGGAATGATTATCCAGACCATTTCCTATGGAAATGACTGCCCTACACCAAGCTCCAAAATGGACCATTATTTGAAACTGCTCACAACTGTGAACTTCAAAAGAATGATTGCTCAGCGAGGTGAGCCATTCTACTTGACCACTACTTAGAGTGACTTCCAAGAAGAATGATTGTCCTAGACCATTCCCCCACACTGGCCATAAGGGGAATCATTGTCTATGGTACATCAACAATCTATCAGACAATTTTCATTATGAAAATGAATGTCCGATCTGGACCATTTTCTGAACTGGAAAATGCATGTCCGTCAGAAATCTCGAACCACTTTCCGAACTAGAAAGGAACTGCCCATCCTGGACGATTTTCCGAACTGGAAAATGATTGTCCATAACTCAATAACATATCAGTGCTCCATCCGAACTTGGGATTAATCACTTCCTTTTTCCAATAAGGAAGTTATCTCCACGAGCCCCAACTTGTCTCTTAAGTACACAAACGTTTCATCTTGGACATAGGATTTTACCAAAATATCTGTTATATGCTCATATGTGGAGATATATTGGAGAACGACTTCTCTCTTCTAGACTTTATCACAAAAAATATAATGCTTGATCTCAATGTACTTCGACCTGCCATGGAACACCGGTTTCTTTGAAAGCTTCACATATCTCTGATCGTTACAATATATCATGGTCAAAATCAACACCTGATCAAATGGTCCAAAAATCAACTTATTGCTTCTGTACAAGCATCAAAAGTTGCAATATACTCTACTTCTGTACAAGCATCAAAAGTTGCAATATACTCTACTTATGTAGTGTTGATTGCAATAGACATTTTTTTTTCTGCTAGCTCATGACATTGTGGCAAAGCTCAAACTGAAACATATTTGAAAAACATTTATTATGTCATTTGCAGTCCCTGGCCAATCAAAATTGATAAATCCATGCAAATGTATATCATAACTCAAGCATCCCACAAGGCAAATATTTGGTTGATTATTCTCCAAATACATTAACGAGCCAATCAATTGTCGATACAAAGACAATTCTACTGGATTAGAGTCTCTCAACTTCTTTAGATCTGTCATCATGAGAGTTTGCCATGGATTAGAAATCCATCATCCCAGACTTTTGAGTAACCATTATGATACACTATCTTTGTCATGGAAAGTTTTTCACTACGCTTCTATTGTATATGAAATACTCTGCATCAAGTTGTTTGAATCTATACAAGGTCTTCTTGTATCTGCATACATGGGTCTCTTTCTGGTATAAGCTTCTTTCTCAATTTACTTTATTGGAAAGACCAATCTTTTTACATGTGAATTTCAATCCATGGATACTGCAAGACATATATATGGTTTACTGGAACAAGTTGTCATCGTAGTCTTCTCCCTTCTTCTAGAAGAACCTTAATCTCGCAATGCTTCCATTCATAAGTATTTTTCACATTGTTTCTTCATCATAACTTTCATTTCTTCTACTTGATTGCTTCTAGCTAGTAGTCTTATGATTCTCGGTATGATAATTGGTTGCTTAGGATTTTCTTTCTTTCTTGGAATCTTCATGTTCTTCCTTATGTTCCTCTTTAGCTTTTGGATCCATGGAGTCTTATAGATTCCATGTCCTTTCTTTCTGAATATTCCAACTTCTTCCTTTCATCGTATGACCATGGATGTAGATGGACAACCAAGGATACCTAAGACTTCTTCTAGAGTCAGACTGAACACGCGTTGCTTATCGTGGTTGTTACTCTCAATGGGGAACATGGACAGATACTTCATAATCTTTCACGGATTCTTCAAGGGATCATATCATTTAGGATTAGCTCCCTCCTAATTATGGCTTCATACATGAATGCATGCTCTTCTTTTGGAATTTTGGAATTTTGTAATCAACTCCCTCCATCTAAGAGAGTCCATGCTTCTGTCTGCATCCGTAATTCCTTCTGCAAAGTGTCACAAGTCTTATTCTAATTTCCTCTTTTATTAACTTCTTTCTTATTTGATTCCTTCTGGGTCTCTTCAAGTTTGATTATGATTTCGGCCTATCTAGTAGTTATTACTTATATGATAGACTCAGGAATTTTTCAATGTACTTCATTTTCTTGTAGTCATCATAATAGCAATCCTTATCTTTTTATTCTTCCATAGGTATTGTTTCATTGGCCATCTTTTCTTCTAAGAAATAGATATGCATGATATGTATAGGAACTATGTACACATGGTATGTACAAGAACTATGTTATAGAAGAATATTGTTACCTTGACTAGAAGAAGAAGTATGTTTATCCTGCTTGGTTTTCTTTGAGGGTTCCCTTTCTTCGACAACTGTTGCTTTGTATGTTTCCTTCCTTAAGCCAAACTTCCTCTTATTACTGAAATTATTGAATTTTGTTGTAAAGGCTTGATAATCATATTTATTTTGGGATTTCTCTTTTGTGCTAATCCTTGATACTTCTTGTGCACAACAAGTCCAAAGTTCTTCAAATGTGAGATACTCCTTTCTTGTGTTCATGCTTACGGAAAATGCATCCCATGTCTTGGAAAGGCCATTGAGTACTATATTTGCCAATTCCTTTTCTGAAATGATTTCTTCAATAGCTTGTAGTTGATCTCTTAACTGAGAGATTCTCACAAAGTATGATGTTATGATATCATCATAATTTTCATGTCACGGAGCTCATTCTTCAGACTCATTACTTGTCCAATGTTTTTGACTGAGAAGAATTTAGTTAGGGCATCGTACATCTTCTTAGATGAGTCAAGATGAGAGATGTAGGGTATCAATTGGTATTTTACAAAGTCCACTATGATACTCATAGCATTGATGTCATTGTCCTTCAACTTCTCCATAACTGTAGTGTTCTGAGCTTCCTTCTCTTTTCCCGTTTCAAACTGTGGTTCCATGATCTTGCCTTTCACGAGATCCAACATTTTATTCTTGGAAAGGATGAGTTCAATCCTTGTCTTCCATGCTCTGAAGTTAGAAAACCCTTCTAACTGACTTCATAGAGTAACTCATTATTGCTTTGACTTGGTCAACCTTTGACTTTGACTAAAAACTCAAACTTGACGTCTTAGTTTTTTTAGAGTACTAGGAGGTGCGCTATGCTACGGAACACTAGGCTATCTAGAAATTAGGTCAATCTCTTCACTTAAGGTGCCTTAACAAGAGGGTTAGGTTTTCATTGCTGCAGCAAAACTTTGACTGCAACTGCAATTGTAACTGATCAAATCCTCCCAATCTATCTTCCAGTGGTTATATTGTCTAAAGATAGTGTGGGCCCATAACCTGTTAGAATAATAGGTGTGTTCATTTCGTCATAAACAATATCTCAATATTGTCACCTAATCATAGGCACAAATTCCACCCCCGAGCACCTTAACCTTGATAGAGAGAATAATTCTGGAAGGGAACCCTAAAACCAATAACCAAGGTAGCATACCTCTCTCCAGAGCTAGCTTACCAAGAAAAAAAGTCTAGACCATAACCAAGAGAAAGTCCAAACCATAACCAAGAGAAAGTCCAAGCCAAAACCCAAAATTTTCCAATTGTAGTAGCTGCAGTTGCAGCTCCTCTCCAAACTTGTGTATCATTGGTCTTATGCAATTGTGAGAGAGTGTGTGTACAAATGAGCTCTAGCGCCCTCTATTTATACTACTCCAAGTCACCTAACTAGGCCGACTTCTCTTCCTGGAGGCTCATAAGTTAATAATAAATATTCTCTTGAGTCAACTTGTCTCCTAGGGTTATTATCCAATGTTTTAGGGTTTCTCTTGCTTCCGAGAATATTCTAGTCATGTCAAAGGTTACACATGGAGGTTAATACCT
>JZKD02S0174040.1:12855-23018 GCA_000966675.3 Picea glauca | reverse complement strand
ACTGTAAAGTGAAATTCAAAATAAAAAAAATACTTTTATATGTCGTAAGTTGAATAACTTGTGAAAATACAGTTTTTTTTGTCATAAAACAAGCAAAAGTGTAACCCACCTTCATTATTTCACCCCCTTATTTTCCGTTGCCGAAGGTTGACGTTTCTCTCTTCTCTACCCTTTACCCACTTTCGGATGCCTAGACACTGTACTTCTAAGCCTTAAGTACAGACTTTAGAACAATATCTTTTTGGCACCGTTGCTGGGGACCGAAGTTACGAAATGTTTTTCCCTGGGAAAACAACATTTTTCTTTTCGTTGAAAGTGTTACCCTTTGATAGTGAACAAAGAGTACACACCTTTTTTAAGGGTTTCCAATATTTCACTTTGTGACACCACAAATAATAAACTGGCATCCAGTCGAAGGAATACCAGACAAAACCCAGATGGTAAGAAGATTACGCCCGTTACTGATCCCAAGAAGATTCTAAAGGTGAGAGGCTCTCTTAAGCCAACCGCTACAGTCTACAAACTTAAACCCCCACAACTGAAAACTAAGAGTTCTTCTGAACCCTCAACTTCAGGCAGTACTCTCTTTGATGCTAAATATTTAACGTCAAACTACTCTGAAGTTAGGAGTGAGATTCATCCGACAGTCCCCTTAGTACACAAAGGAAAGGGCCCTCTTGAAAGTTCATAGTCAGTTGACATACCATCTTTCCTTTAGTTAAATTTCTCGACCTCACCAAATTTTGAAGAGTGTGTTACACATTCAGTTTCCACACTCGTCGATTCTCCTGATTTCGCCTCTTGCAAATCTGAGGAACCGAGTCCTCGCATTCCTTATCCTTCATTGTCGGATTTTTCTCTTCGCGAAGAAAATAAAGGTTCACTTTTAATTTTCCGAAACCCCCTTTACGAATTTCCACTAATAACGATGGCAGCCACCGGAGGAGGAGGTGGAGGTTTTATTGGAGGAGGAGGGGGAGGAGCTCCTGTAGGAGGAGCTGGAGGCCAAGGGCCTACCCCCCCTCCCAGAGTGTTTGCGAAAGTTGCAGCAAGATACACTCCCTTGTTATTGCCCGTTCCTCTGCACGACCTTTCCAATAATTACATAAAAAATTTGCCAAAATTCACTGGGGAAGGAGATATGACCGCAACAGAACACATTGATTTCTTTGATCAATTCACAGACATCCTAGGTATTGAAAATGAGGACGTATATTCGAGACTTATTTTCCAAACCTTCGAAGTCCAGGTCTGAACTTGGTTTCGGAGCCTACCTACAACATCTATCTTGTCTTATGACACTTTGGAAGATGCTTTTCTCAGACAATGGGGCGAGAAAAAAGACCACCTATATTATTTAACCGAGTTTGGGTCTTTAAGAAAAAAGAATTCAGAAAAGGTCATGGAGTTTATCCAAATTTTCAACAAACTATATAACAAATCCCAGTCAAGGTTAAACTGTCCCAACCCACGGCCAAAGTAACTTTCGCAGGGGCTTTCGAACTGGATTTTGCACTCCTTTTGCGAGAAAGAAGGGGAGCCACCCTCAACAAAATGTAGGATGATGCTGTAGAAATTGAGTCTAATATGATAGCTTATGGTAAGATTAAAGCTAAAGTAGAAATGGGGAACCAAGAAACTAAACGCTTTAGAGAACAAGTAGGTCCATCGGGGTCTAATAGATCCACAGATGACAGGGTAGACGATATGGCCAAAGTAATTAAAGAACTGTCTAATAAAATATCCAGAATGGAGCTCGAACAGGCCAAAGTTGATTCTTTCCCCAAAAAGGATTTCAATAGGAACCCCAACCCCCCAAACCAGCAAAGACAGATAAAAAGTGAAGATCAAAAAATACAAGCTCCCTTAAAAAGCGAAAATTTTATAGGAGCGAACGATCTCCAAGATTTCGAAGATTCAGATAATGACGTCACGAACTTTGGTGATGACTACACACAACCGTATGTAACTAGAGAAGATTATGATAAATCTCTAAGCACTCAACAACCATCAATTAAGGGTGAATAAAGTGATCATACTGACCTTGTGGCTCTCAACAGGAAACTAAAATGATAATAGTTGAGATCCAACCTAAGTACAACTTAAGATCTAAGAGTAAGCCCATCTCAACTGCTCAACCCAAGAAAATCCTCCAAAGAGGTCAAACTTATGAGCCTACTCCGGAAGAGACCTTATTAGCCAACAACAAAACAAAAGTAGTAAGCACACAAGAGTTCGAAGTGGGAAAAGTTGAGACCCAAGCACAAGGAACCGAAACGACTAATAAAATTACGCCTTGAACCAAGACCATGAGTAATAAAGAAGTCCAGACGAATAAATCGGAAAGGAAGGATTTGGAAGTCTCAACCAAACAAACATACAAGGTGAACGGAACTTTCATTTTTGAAAAAGAGATAAATAAAATTAAGAAACCAATCCCTCTGGTAGAATTAGCAAAAAACCTTGTTTATCGGAAGCAGATTACCAAGGCGATGGGTGTCTCAGAGCTAGAAAGCTAGTCTGACGTTTTAAACCTAGAATATGACAAACCTAACATCACTTCTGGTCCAGATTTTGAAGGGGCCAAAGACACCATTGCTCCCTTTTATATCACTTTAAATGTATATGATCAATTGCTACATAATTGCATGTTAGACTCTGGAGCCTCCCATAACGTTATGCCTAAGATTATTATGGACAAATTGGGTCTCCAGAGCACCAGACCTTATGGAGATCTTTACTCTTTTGACTTGAGAAGGGTTAAGTGTATGGGAATGATAAAGGACTTAGTAGTTACCCTGGCACAGGTCTCAGTTAAGAGTTTACTGATGGATGTGGTTATTGCAGATATTCCCCCTAAGTATGGCTTACTGTTGTCTAGGTCATGGGGAGCCAAGCTGGGGGGTTCTCTTCAATTGGATATGATGTTCACCACAATTCCTGTGTTTGGTGGTCAATTTACTTGATTGTATAGAGAAATGAGATTAGCATATACGGTAAGCGACCCTCAAAACCCGAACAATTTCCCTATTTATATTGCGGATCAAGATTTAGGAAATTGTATCTTATCTTTTGATGATGGTTTAGATGGTTGTCTGGAGGAAAACGATATAGAGCAGGAAGAGTCAAGTTACATGACAGAGGATCTGTATAGCACCGGTGTCTGGAAAATGTATTTTGACGGTGCCTCATCTTGTGAAGGGACTAGTGTAGGAGTGCTTTTAGTGGCTCCCGAAGGAAAGTTCATGGTTCTTGTTTCCTATATACTACAATGGGATATAGATTATACTAACAACTTATGCGAATACGAAGCGTTGGTCTTAGGATTAGAGGCTGCCAAGAAGCTAAAGATAAATAACTTAGAGGTATATGGAGATGTAGATTTAATAGTCAAACAAATAAATTGACAGTACCAAGCCAAGCATCCCCAATTAAGATCATACAAGAATTGTGCCTGGGATCTGATGGAAAACTTTTTCTCATCCGTAAATGTCCACTTCATCCCATGCGTAGAGAACTTACATACTGATGCATTAGCTAAAGCAGCTTCAACCTTCTCTCCTCCCATGACTTTCAAATTGAAGTATCACATAGAAATCAGACAGAGACCATCTATACCAGACTTAGGTCCTTAAAAACAACCAGAATCAGGTCTTTGAGGATGACAAACAAATTAAGAAGTTCCTTGAAGAAGTAGGTGAATTCTCTGAAACTCATTCAGACCAAGAAAATCAAAATGAACCGATATGGATCATGCAAGAAGGGGAGGATCCTAAAGATTTTCGAGACAAAATCTCAGATCATCGCATGTTGGTCCTTAAAAACAACCAGATTTCGAAAGGATTGATTCCTTTAGAAAGACTTTTTGATCAAAACAACATACCTGTAAAATCCACCTTACAACCCCAACCAGAAGAAGTGGAGGATTGTGATATAGAAACCGAAAAAGAATCCAGTATGGTAAAAATATCCAAGTTCCTCCCTCCCAAAATAAAAAGTAAGTATAAAGACCTACTCAGACAGTATAAGGATGTTTTCGCCTGGTCTTATGATGAGTTAAAGACATACGACACTTCCGTAATTGATCACAAGATACCTCTAAAGCTTGGAGTCAAACCATTTAGGCAAAATCTTAGACCCCATTTTGTTACCCGTGATCGAAAAATAAGTAAAGAAACTTTTAGATGCGAAAATAATAGTACCTCTGAGATATTCAGACTGGGTAGCAAACCTGGTCCCAGTCAGGAAAAAGAATGGGGAAATCAGACTGTGTGTGGATTTCAGAAATCTGAATAAGTCGTCTCTTAAGGACAACTATCTGTTGCCCAAAATGGACCATGTGCTAGAAAAGGTAGTGGGAGCCAATCAAATGTCTATGATTGATGGGTTCTCTGGTTATAATCAAATTTCCATGAATGAACAAGATAGAAAAAAAAGCGCTTTCACCACACCATGGGGTACGTTCATGTATGATAAAATGCCTTTTGGTTTGATGAATGCAGGGGCCACGTTCCAGTGCACTATGGACATTGCTTTAATCAGTGAAAGGGATAAGTTCGTAGTCATTTATCTCGACGATTTGACGGTTTTCCCTAAAACTGACGAAGAACACTTAATACATATTAAACAGATTTTCGAAAAATGTCGCAGGTTTGGTCTATCTTTAAATCCAAAGAAATCACATTTCGCCATGCGGGAAGGTAAGATTTTGGGTCATATCGTATCTAGGGATGGAATCTAGATTGATCGTAAGAGGATTGAAGCAATAGATACTATAAATATTCCCAGAAATGTAAAAGAAATTCAATCTTTCTTAGGTAGAATAATTGTTTTACGAAGATTTATCCCGAATTTCACTGAGATTGTAAAACTGATCACAGGTATGTTGAAAAAGGACAGTGAAGTAAAATGGACAACCGAGGCCAAAGCATCGTTCACACATATTAATAAAGTCATAAGCGAGGCACCTGTGTTAGCAAGCCCCGACTATCTAAAAGATTTTCTCATTTTCTCATTTGCCTCCAAACACACTATTGTCGTGGTGCTCCTACAAAAGAACGAAGAAGGTTTTAAACAACCAATCACCTTTTCCAACAAGAGCCTTAGAGACACAGAACTAAAGTATGATATAATAGAAAAACAAGCGTACGCCATGGTAAAAGCATTAAAGGCATTCATAACGTATTTACTACACTCAAAGATAATTGTGTACGTACCTACCAGTTCTGTGAAAGATATTTTGGTACAACCAGACAACGATGGAAAAAGAGGGTGATGGCTCACCAAAATCAAAGAATTTGATCTGGAAGTCAAACTGACCAAATTGATAAAAGGGCAAGGCCTGACCAAACTCTTAGCTGAGTCCAATTTCATAGCCCTAGGTATCAATTGCCTGCAGGAAGACGATGAAGACATGAACCTAAACGAGCTGAATGAGCAAACAGGCCCAAACAAGATCGAAGAGAAGTTCATATCGTCAGGCTGGTACAGAGACATAGTATCATACCTGCTAACTCTAAAATGCCCAAATGAGCTATCACCATCAAAAGCCATAACTTTAAAACTCCATGCAGTTAAATATTGTATCACCGAAAGTAAACTATATTGGAAAGATCCACTCGGTTTCCTGTTAGTCTATTTAGTCGAATCGGAAACTCAGCGGGTTATAGACGAATTTCATGAGGGAGTCTGTGGTGGGCATCACGCTTGGAGAGCTATAGCTTACACAATTTTGAGGGATGGGTACTACTGGCCAAAACTTTTCTCGGAAGTTAATGCCAAAGTCCGAGCCTGCAACCCTTGTCAACTATTTGTAGGTAAACAGAATCTCCCGGCACTGCCTTTAGTTCCAGTAAAAGCTGAAGCCCCATTTCAGCAATGGGGTCTAGAATTCATAGGTGAGATTAATCCCCATTCCAGTGCTCAACACAAGTGGATCTTAACCGCAACAGATTATTTTACTAAATGGGTGGAAGCCATTCCAACCAAAAGGGAAACAGACTTGGTGGTAATCAATTTCTTAGAAGACAATATTTTGTCTAGATTTGGTTGCCCCCGAAAGATAGTTACAGATAATGCCCAAGCCTTTAAATCTATGGCTATGATCAGTTTCTGTCAAAAGTACAATATCGTTCTTGGTCATTCCACAGCATATTACCCCCAGGGAAATGGATTGGCTGAATCATCTAACAAGAGCTTGGTAAATATAATCAAGAAAGTACTGGATGAAAACAAAAGGTCTTGGCATGTGCACTTAAAATACGCATTGTGGGCGAATCGCATAAGCACAAAAAGGTCTATCAGCATTTTGCCTTTTCAGATGGTATATGGGATATATGTTGTGCTACCTATAAACCTAGCGCTTCCAATGATGAAGTTATGTCAAGATCAAAATGAAGAACCCAATTCTATCACCAGGAGGATAAATTAGTTGATTGAGGTTCAACAACATAGGGTCGAAGTAGATGAAAAGTTGCAGAAATACCAAGATAACATGAAGGCATTGTTCGACCACAGAGCAAAGGACAGAGATTTCCTTCTAGGTGATTTAGTATTAAGGTGGGATGCAAGAAGGGAAGAAACAACAAAATATGGTAAATTTGACCACCTCTGGTATGGGCCATTCAGAGTCTCGGCTCTGGAGGGAAAAAATTCCTTCCTACTAGAAAATATAGACGGTGAAATCCTCAATGCCCCTGTCAATGGGCGTTATCTGAAGCATTACATGACATAACAGTCACCCCCAAAAAAAATAAAAATTGTATACTTATATATATACTTTGTACACATATATATATATTTTTCATTTACGCATTGCTTTTTGATTTTCTTTTTCTTTCATGAACTTTCGACACCTTTCAAATAGCCCCGATAACCTTCGTATTTGCCTCTTATAGGGTTCCAACTGCACACAAAACAAACAGAAGAAGTAAACCAAAAGAGGGTGTCAGAAATAAATCGTCTTAAACAGGTGATACCCAAGAAATTTGATATTGTGCAAAGAAATTGAAACGAAAAGGTATAGATGAGATTTCCTAAAGGACATGTTCTAAAGGACTATTAAAGAAAACCGAGGTAACCTCATTCAAACAACAATATCGAATGAACTGATAAATAACAGAATTGTTTCTTTGTTTAATCAAAAGTTAAAACAAATTAAATGATTCACCCAAATTAAAAGCAGTCAGTCAAAGTAAAGTATCCCTGAAAAAGATCTACAAAAGTCAGTTTTGAATTTTTTGACCTCTGTATTTCCAGTTCGTAAGTCACTACCTGTCACCCTTTTCTACCTTCGGGCTTACCTTTTAAAAAATTCAGCATCTTTCCGTTTCGCATAAGAAGGGGTAAGAGTTTTTGTTTCAACCTCATGATCCTCAAAGCAGATTGTGGAAAGAAAGCGGGTCTTCACAACTCATCGATCCCCTGTTAAACGAAGGGATTCTTAAAGTGATCCTAACTTTCCTAGGTTTTTCAACAATATCTGAGGATTGAAGCTTGCTCAAATAGAATGCCCTAAAAGAAGTTATTTTCCCTTTTTTCCCTGAGAACGAAGGTGTTGTGAAGGTCAAGGAAAGGTTGGTACCGAGTAATCAAAGTAAGTTGACAGACCTATAATGCAAAATATTACACAGATATCAGCCCTGATACAAACTGATTGCCCCCATCTTCGCGCTCTAAAAAGAAAATTATAAGACAGGTGGTGAAAGAAAATTCAGAAATGATTGCCCCCATCTAGTGCAAGAGACGATGAAAGGAAATTTAGAAATGATTTCCCTCGTCTCAGCATTTAAATGCATAAATATATTCCGAAGTGGTGAAAGGAAATTCAATAAAAAGGGCCAGATAACTTCACCGTGGTACTGAACAGACTCGCTGGCAGTGAAGCAATAATACATGAATATCACTCTACTCTGGTAACCAATTCTTTTTAAAAAACATCCCAAGTTCAGACGGGACTCCCTAATTAAAAACATATGATCTTCTTCTTTTGATGCAAGATGATAGCCACAAGATCTGTTGGGTCTCCTAGAACTATTTTGATTGTCTTAAGGCGGACCTAAATTTAGTAATGGGAAAGGGGAAGTCGTGAAAGGGACTACGGCTAAGTTTAAAAAGTATCTGAATTTGAAAATATTTTCAAGGTAAAAAACGAAGTCTCTTTCCCCCTTCGATACCCTGTTCTCAGGAACCTTTTTGCCTGATTGAAGCTATTGACTCCATTTACCCAATATTGGCACGTGGTCTACTGTTCTTCCCGTTTTACAAGAAAACGGGATCCCTAGTTGGAGCCTATGTTGGAGCCGCCTTTTTTTTTTCCTAGCCCGTCTCAAATTTCATGTCTTAATGCTCAAAATCGAAAGATGGTTTTCGTATTTTCCGTCTGTGGTTTCAAAATCTTGAAAATCTTATCACATAAGCAACGATAATTATTGTACTCGCGAGGCGAGTTCTACTTTTCGTCAAAATTTCCCCTTTTTTTTTTGTTCTACCTCAGGATTTCGTAGGTCGGATGCTATTGATCACATAGTTCATAAGTCCCGAGCAACGAAACAACGAAATCATTTTAAAATTTCACCTAGGGCAGTAACGGGAGTAAAGTTTTCCTAAATCATGATTAAACGTCATCAGGTTTTCATGCCTCTGCGTTCACTAAATCCAAAATTTCATTGTCGTAACCCCGATAGACGAGACCACAAAGTCCTTATTTTAGTAACCCGTGTCAAGGTTAAAAGCAAAAGCTAAGTCATGGTAAAGTTCTGTCGGCAATTTTCCACTCGACGTTTTCTTTTTAAAAAGTTACACTGTCTAAGCCTCGACTCGTGAAATCACGATAAAGATATGAACATAATTAATTAATCAATTAATACGAGTTTATCTTCCATTTTAATTAAAATGTATTATCATGATCTCACGGTTTCGCAGCTCGACATGCAAACTTCCAGGAAACTTACCTTCGAAGCTCCGAGTCGCGATATGGAGAATATAAATAATTACGTAATTAATTAAGTGCCTAATCACAATTGCATTTTTATTAACCAAAATCAATCATCGCAAATTCATGGGTTAGAGGTTCAAAGAGTTAAAGCAAAATTCTCGATACAACGAGTACCGAAAGATTAATTAACGTTGGTAAAACCTGATTAATTAAGCTAAATCAATATCTACCGTGTTTTGATGCTTGCACGATTTACGATGTAGTCTTATTTCTTCCATATGCCAACTGACATTTCAAACTGCCAAAATTTATGGCATTAATTATGAAATAAGGCGAATCGACGAATAAAGATTGTGTTTTTATTGCTAAATTTATTCCTAAACATGATTTGACAGATCTGTTCTAAAAAGTACCGACTTTTCGAATATATATAGAGTTGTTGTTCATTATAACAAATGCATTTTTATATTATGCAGAGAACACTTTCTCAGTGAGCTAACTTCTGTATGTATACGTATTTTTATCGCAGAAGAGCTAAAGCAAGATCTCCAGGCATGGCCCCGCGAAAAGCATCCAAAGCCAGTGTTGAGGTTTCGGGACAAGGTTCAGACAATGTCGCTGATACTTCACCTCAAAGTGTCGACTCGGTCCTGAACTGGTCATTCGTTTCTGATGTCCTGCAGGTCAAATTAGTAGATTATTCTGATGATTCCAGTGACAATGAAAAAGACGACATAACCACCAAGTATAAGATCGTCAGTCAATCGGGAATGCATAAAGTAGCAGCTAGGCCATGACTATTTCCTTATTATGATATGGTCCGATGGGCATTAAACCATGTGGAAATACCAACCAGAACCATCATGAATGAGAAGAAGGTCACAATTGGGACTTTCATGCCTGAACATCTGCAAGCCATGTATAAGTTGCCCACAATGTCCGAATTTACCTATGGTGCCGAATTCTTGGACAAGTTCAAATAGAAGGAGTGTGTGCAGTATGATAAAACCATGTCTAGCTTAATAAAATATTGGGTTTCACACCCTGCAAAGTTTAGGATAGACAATCATGGTATATATTCAATAGCTTCCTTGGAACCTCAGTACAAGTATGTAGCTATTGTTAGGATATTTAGACACTTAGGAGTTAGTTAAGATCTACTTGGTCTAATATGTCGTTAGGTAAAAGTGTGTTTCTTTAGTATGCATTAGTATGCATTTGTAGTTAG
>JZKD02S0174029.1:12888-23019 GCA_000966675.3 Picea glauca | reverse complement strand
GAGAGGAGCTTCAATATACTGAAGGAGAAAATAACAGAACAACCAATTCTGGTCTTGCCAAATTTTGAAAAGACATTTCAAGAGAGATGTGATGAAAGTGGAGTTGCAATTGGAGCAGTTTTGAGATAGGATAATAGACCCGTTGCCTATTTCAGTGATAATCTGAATGAGACCAAGAGAAAATACTCCACGTATGATAAGGATTTTTATGCCATAATTCAAGCCTTCAAGAAATGGAGACATTATCTTGTCCCACAATAATTTGTCTTTTATAGTGATAACCAAGCATGTGAAATGGGTTAACTTTATGCAAAATTTTACTTTTGTCATAAAACATATTGCTGGGAATGCTAACAAAGTTGCAGATGCATTAAGCAGGAGGTGTTTGATTCTACAGGAATTTCATGTGAAGAACTTGGGGTTTGAACACCTTGAGGAAATGTATTCTGATGATACAGACTTCAAGGAAGCATATGAAGCATGTGAAAATCCTGTGATGAGAGACATAAGCTAGTGGATAGAGTATATGATTCAATATGGATTGTTGTTCAAGGGAAATCAGTTGTGCATACCAAAATGCTCAATGAGGGATAACCTTATGAAGGAAAAATGTAGTGGAGGATTGGTTGGACATTTCGGTCATGATAAAATGTTTGCACAGTTGATCAGTTCATACTATTGTCTAGGTATGAGAACAAAGGTGATAAATTTTGTGAACAAGTGTAGAATCTGCCAACATGCAAAAGGAAAAATACAAAACACTGGATTGTATCAACCATTTCCAATACCAGAGAGGCCTTGCTGTTATTAGACAAATTGGTAGGTGTGGACACTAACTGATCTCCCTAGATCCACCTAGATCTAGAACAAAACACTCTAGAACATGACGCTTTCCTTAAGTTTTAAATATTGAATTTACTAACTAAAGAGGGATGGGTGACATACCATTTAAATGTCGCTTCCTCTCGCCATCGCCATCCTAGCTCTGTTCCAACGCTCATACAATGATGAACCTGCAAAAGAACACAACCGACCAAAGTGATAGTAATAGCATAAACTCAATATAAACCTATGTATGTGATCAAGGAATAATACAATAAAACACAACAAGCTTTATAGGAAATAATCATTTTAATGTATCATATTAAATGTGAAAGAGAGATTACAACCTTGGCCTTGATGTCGTAAGGTCCCTTCCAACTCTCCTCCGTTCCCCACACACTTTCACTCCAAGAATTCTGAGAGCACATATTTGATAATATTCACAATCTATCTTGACAAAGGGAAAAACTCAAAACCACTCTAACCAAGCTAATAATTCCAAGCCAAATCCAACTTAGCCCAATCCAAGCTCCAAAATCTCAAAAGCTAACTTTCTCCATGAGAGATCCTCTCCTTTTATAAGTTGAAGAGGATAAGGTGAGGAGGTTAGGATGATCCCACTAAATCATGAAAGCGAGTAAGATCCAAACCATTCGGATGCCACCTCACCATGGAAGTTTCTCCTTCTAGAAGATTCGAGAAAATGCTTGTTTTTCCAACATGTAGGCATTCTCACACCCTGCCTATAGAGCAACCTGCGAACCTCTTGCAACCCAGCTATGGTGCAACCTGCGAGAATCAGGCATTCTCGCATCCTGCCTATATAGCAACCTGTGAACATCCTCTTTAATAGGGTTTTTATAAAGGAGAATGAAACTTCTTTTCTCAGGAAAAGTTTTTCTCTCCTCTTTCTTCAGGAACTCAGGCCACTGACCCTTCTGAAGGCAACATATAGGTTTACATCATTAACGGTCATAGGGATGATGAAAATAATGTGTAACACTTGCAATGCAATAAACATGGATTTTGTGTTGGGAATGCCAAGAACAAAAAGAGGATTTGATTCCATATTTGTGGTGGTGGATAGATTTTCAAATATGGCACACTTTATCCCATGCTAGAAGACCAATGATGTAACACATGTTGAAAATCTATTTTTCAAGGAAATTGTAAGACTTCATGGCCTACCCAGAAGCATTGCCTCAGCCAGAGACACAAAAATTGTTGGTCACTTTTTGAGAACATTGTGGAAGAAGTTGGGGACATATTTGTCCTTCATCTCAGCCTATCACCCTCAGACAGATGGATATATTGAGGTGGTAAACATAAGTTTGGGAAACTTGTTGAGGAGTCTACCATAAGCAGTGGGATCAGATTCTGCCGCAAGCAAATTTTGCATACAATGACTCACCAAATAGGAGCACAGGAAAGATTCCATTCCAAATATTGTATGGAATGCAACCTAGAGGAGTATCTGAGTTGAGATACTTAGAACAGAGTGAGATCAGGAGCACTGGAGTAGAAGATTTTGCTGCAGAAATGGAGAGGCTCCATAGCCAGATCAGAGGACAGTTGCAGAGTTTTAACTAGGAGTACAAACACAGAGGTAATAAAATCACAGAGAAATTCAATTTGAAGTAGGAGATCAATTTCTGGCACATCTCAGGAAAGAAAGGTTCCCTAAGGGAACATATAAAAAGTTAAAAATGAAGAAGATAGGATCATGTAAGATCTTGAGGAAGTTTGATGAAAATTCCTATGAGATTGAGTTTCCAGAGGATGTGGGCATATAACCCATATTCAATGTTTCAGACTTGTATCCTTACAAGAAAGATGACACAGAGGGATTAGAAGATCGAGAGAAGGTCCAGTGGGAGAAACAAATTCCTATAGAAGAAAAACCACAGATGGAGAAGATTGTTGATCAGAGGATTGGCAAAAATACTAGGAGGAAGACCTATTTTGAATATCTGGTCAATGGAAGGGACACCCAATAGAGGATGAAAGTTGGGAAAATGAAGCTACTATACAGAAGCATGGAAAGTTGGTGCAGGAGCTCATGAATAGGAGTCCATGAAATTTTGTCAAGAGGAGTATGATGCAGGAGCATCGCTGGAAAACACGCATAGTAAGACCTATCAACATCTGAGAATCTGTGTGAGACATTAATGCTGGCAGTTTCAAATGATATTTTGAAATCCTCTTTAACTCAGCCCCGGAAAAATATTCGAGGCATGCTTGAGAGATCACGAGCAAAGTGGGAGTTTCCACTCCGGATCTGGAATGTGACTACACTAGGATGGCTGTCAGGATAAGTTTTGATGTAGAAAAGTAGTCAGGAGGAACCCTAAGAGCCCTTTGAGATAAATAGAGGTTTTGTACCCGATTGAGGATGGATGTAGGGTGGATAGTTGCAAGTTAGATAGCTGCAAGTTAGGAGGATATTTTCAGAGTTTTTCAGTTTTTGTTGTTCATTTACAATTGTAACCATTTTCACTTATGAATATAGCAGAGGAAAGTTCTTCCAATGTATGGTGTGGACATTGTTTTGCAATTCTCTGTTATTTTGTTTTCATGAATGAATGAATGAATTTCGTTATGAATAAATGGAACTCTAAATGTTAGGATAAGTTTCAATTGTTTCTCTTCTATTGAAAGTGGTGCAAGGTGTGCACACAGAATGCAAGGAGTACGCTAATGGGATATGTTTTGATTTCGAAGCTCAGAAGAGATAGCACAAAACTTTCCCTTTACAAGGAGTGCAAAGAGACCGGTGCAAGGCATGCATAGTCGTCTGCAAGAATTTGAACCTTGTGTAAAGATTTGGTGCAAGAAGTGCACATATCCAAGATTCGAATAAGTGTCGAAGGGAATTTGCAAAAGTCGAACAACTAGGAAAGGAGAACGCCAGGAGGGTGAGAGGAGTTTCTCTTAGAGAAATCCTTCAGATCTGAGTTATCGAAATACCTAAAATGCAAGGAGTGCATGGGAAGTCAAAGTCTTCACAAGACCAAGCTCATAAGAAATAACACTTTTCATAAGTGTTAATGAGATCCAAGAAACATACTCCTAGGAAGGACAAAGGTCGAGGCCTTTGAATCCTTCGAAAATATTCTAAGTCTGAAGAAAGCACAAGCTCAAGGGGAAAGATCTGAACCATGCAATCAAAATCCAAACATTGAGGAGAAAGAACAGAGGAGGAAATATCTCATTTTTTCAGTCTGAGCACAAAGGAATAGTAACCGCTCGATCAAGGTAAAGTGCACGAATGATAAGATTTGAAGGAACACAGGAGGAGCAGGATTGTGAAATTTTGAAATCATTGAAACCATCCATCAAGGAGGACACATGGTGAGAGATCAATGTTTTGCTGACTTGTGACTCAGAGAAGTCAAAGGCAGAGTCATAAGGACTCACCAATCGTGAAATCATGATTTGTTCTAAGCCGTCGGATCATGGAGAAATCTGGATCATTAGTTTCCCAGGGAGATATTGGGAGTTCAAATATCGGGAGAAGGGAGGTGAGTGGTCCTCCAACTTCGTAAAACATGAAGTCCCGATAGGAGAAAAGGAAATCAAGATCGTTGGATCACGAGGATTGTGGACCATTGATTTGGCGCTATGAAATATTGGTATTTAGGGGTTTCAGAGGTCAGGAGAGTCGAGGTGACTCACATGCGAAGACCTGATACGCAAAGTCACAACACGCCATTTGATCAGGCCAGTGGTCACAACCATGGTCACATTAAGAAAAGGGTTTATCCATAAGAGAGCTAATTCCCGTTTGGTGTTAAGGTTTGAATAACGCTCAGGAGAAGAGCCCGCAGGTCTCATACGACCCACGTCTTTGGAGAAAGGACCTGTGTAAGTGGGTTTGGGGTCTAGCAGAGGCCTGTAGAGTCAATATAACTCATTTTCTTGATCGATCCTAGACTTGGAGGTCGAGCAACACTTAGGAGATAAGGGGGAACTACATCATAAGGCTTCTTAGCTTCAATTTTTTCTAAAATTTCCCCTATTTTTTTACTTGAAGCATCGGTATGGATATGGAAGGGAATATTCCATTTGGGACCTTCAAGAAAAAGAGAGGTGATGATTTTTTCTTTGATACTTTCAAATTTATTCAACAATGTGGTGTCCAATAGAAATCTATGTCTTTAGACAATCATGAAAACATAAGAGATGCTAACTTGCTAAAATCCTTGATGAATCTTTTGTAGTAACCTACATGTCCAAGGAATATTTTGACATATTTTTTTTTATAAGGGTAGGTAGATGATTGATCATGTTTAGCTTGTTTTTATCTACCTCAATCCCTCTGTAAGACAAATGCTATCCTAGAATAACCCCCTCATTCATAAGCGCATTTCACTTTTGATGGCTAAGGGAGAGGTTCATTTCTTCATATCTTTGGATAAATTTATCAATATTGGTTAATGGGTATTCAAAAGAGTTTCCATAGGGTGTAAATTCATCCATGTAGATTTATACTATGTCATGGATGAAATCTAAAAATATGTTGAGTAGAGTCCTTTGAAAAGTAACTTGAGAATTTCATAGAACAAATAGAAGGACTTTGTAGGAAATGTTACGCTAGGGGTAGGTAAAGGTAGTTTTATCTTGGTCTTCAGGGATGATTTGTCTCTGATTATATGTAACACACCTAGGTCAACAAAACGGAAATGATTTTCTATATACTCTGATATGAACCGTACCCACTGCCTGGGTACCTCTAATTTCGCTCTCTTGGGCTATTTTTCATTTCTAATATGCATTAATTACATAAATAAGCATGAAATGTACACATGAAATAATCAATATTCATGCTAACTGTAACTAGATATTAACATTTCATGCACAAAAATAACCAAAAAACATGCATAACATAAACACATCATATCTCAAAGATAATAAATAATACGTGACGAAAATAAATAAATAATAGATAAAACCATGAAAGAGAGCACTTATCTTAAAAACACTCAATCACTAACTGACTGGATACCAAGGATGATCCACCCAAACATAGATGTTGTTGTTCCAAATATAAACAGTAGGTCGCCCCCGAGCCGGGGCTATGAATCCACAAGGACAGGTTCCAGGATGACACTCAACTTCCCCAAACCAGTTAGCACTTAATCCCTCATGGTTTCTCACACACAACATTCCAAAGTACACTATCCCTCATATCCCTAGCCTACACCACCCAAAGACAATGGACCCCCTTCATTTCCATGAAGTCCCTTAGCCTGTCCACTTCTTTCGAGGGCTCCCGTGCATTTGGTCTGGAATCTCCATGCTGAGACTCTCAGGACACACATCTATGAATAAAATCCATCACATACCAATGCATCTTAGACATGCAAGCATCAATTCATGGCTAGAATACACCAATCACTTCTACATCCAACAAATAATGGCTTCTTTTCCAATATTTAATTTTTCATTCTTTTTCCCCCAAGCCAAGATCAAAATGAATGGGAACAATGAATGAGAAATGATTGAATGGAGAGAGTGAGAAGAATTAAGAATGTGTGTGTAACCCGCCAAACATCCCAAAGATGGGTTTATATATTTATTGGGAAATAAAGAATCACATGGTATTCCCCAAGAAGCTCATGCAACCAATTCTCTTAGTTTAATCTATTATGGGTAAAAAAATACTTATCCCCTTGAGCCCCCTCTCCCATGGAATCATATCCCCCTATAACTCTTTTCCTTGTTCTTCTAGCAACAAATGAGGTATATTATTATTATTATTATTGATGATCAAGGGTTACATTTCCTTGGCACTCCAACCTCTTTTAATTGTTTGGGAGCTCTGGCCTTTCATAAAATAACAAAATACATTACTTAATTTGGAGAATCAAAATCCGGGTATTCCATTCCCCTCCCCCTTATTTTGGCACCGTCCTCAATGCATACACAAAATAGAAATTGCAAAATTCCTCAAAATGTTGTGGGTACTCTGCCTACATCCCATTTTCATGCTCCCAAGTAGCATATTTAGGACCGTAGCATGTGCACTAAAATTTTACTAGTTCTATGACTTGATTCCAGAGCACTTACTTTTTTTTCCAATATGCATACTGGCTGGACCTGAAAGTATCCCTCTAGTTCTACCTGAATCAAATTCCAATCAATAACATGGTTAGGATCATGTGCATACTTTTTTAGAAAAGAGACATGAAATACATTATGCACATTTATGGAAGTAGGGAATGCAAGCATGTATTCAATTGGCCCTATTCTATCCAATATTTCAAATGGACCACAAAATCTAGCTGCTAGATTTGTACATATGTCCAACTTCAATGAGATCTTCTTGGGATTCACTCTCAAAAGTACATGTTCTCCCACTTTAAAATCTCTTGTTGTCCTGTTATTATCTACATAAATTTTATGTCTATGTTGTGCTGCCTTCAAATTATGTTTAGTTCTCACCATTTGGTCTTCCATTTCCTTAAGAAATTCTGGCCTAAGTACCACTATCTCCGTTGGGTTATCCTGACTTACTGGAGTATTGCATTTTCTACCATACAAAGCTTCGAATGGGGTCATCTTCAAGGAACATTGATACCCATTATCATAGGAAAACACAATGAAATGCAAGTAATCTTCCCACTTAGATGGCTTATCCATCACATACATTATTAACTTGCCTTCTATTACTTGGTTGACTCTCTCTGTCTACCCATCTAATTGTGAATGGTATGTTGTTCTAAAATTCATATTTGTGCCAAATCCATTGAATAATCCCCTCCAAAAATTTCAAGTAAACTGTGTATCTATGTCTTAGATGATTTCCTTAGGTATTCCATACAACCTAGCAATCTCCTTCATGTAAGTTTATGCAATATTAGTTGTTTTATGAGTCATTTTTACAGGAACAAAATGAGCATAATTTGTCAATTTTTCAACCATTTCCATTATTGAATCATGTCACTTTTTTGTTTTGGGAAACTTATTTATAAAATCAATGGTCACCACTTCCCATTTATTCTCTGAAATTGGTAATGGTTGTAGCAAACCCGTTGGGTGTCTATGCTCAACTTTGTTTCTCTGACATTCCATGAATCTGGAAATAAAATCATAAACATCCTTATTCATCCTAGGCCAAAAGAATTGGATTTTTACTACTGCAGTTTTTTTTCTGGTAACCGAGATGTCCTACCTATAGAACATTGTAAATTTCATTTAATACCAAATTACTAAGTTCTCTGGAACTAACTAGGAACATAAATTCTATTTTTGTGCATAATAAATCCATCCTCTTTAGTCTCATACCCTTTGAATTTTTGTTGTACATTCTCTCGATGTAAAATCTTCTTTACCTATAGGTAATGATGGTCTGTAACAACAACATTTTAAATTATGCTTTTTAAATCTTATTGGTGCATACTAATGGTTGTAGCATGCATGCGATGAACTCTCCTGCTGAGTGCATAAGAAAATTTATGTTTTTCCCCTTGATATGCTTGATGTCAAAGTCACATTCACTTAAAAATTCCAGCCATCTTGTCTTCTTGGCATTCAAAGTTGGTTTTTCAAAAATATATTTCAGACCATTATGGTATTTTCTTAATTCAAATTTCTTCCCCGTTAAATAATTCCTCCACATATTCAATGCATGAACTATGGCAACGAGCTCCAAATCATGTGTGGAATAGTTCCTCTCATGTTGTTTAAGCTTTCTAGACTCATAACTGATGACATATCCATTTTGAGTGAGGACTCCACCAAGTCCTTCTTTGCATGCATATGTACAAACCACAAAATTATCATTTGGGTTAAAAATCTTTAAATAGATGCACTAGTAAGTAATTCCTTCAACAATTTATTTTTTTCTTCAAATTTTGTTGTCCATTCAAATTTAGTTCCCTTCTTTTGTAAATAAGTGATGTGATGAGCAATATTAGAGAACCCTTCTATAAACCTATTGTAGTATCCGACCAATCCCATAAAAGATATGTTTTTTTAAACATTCCTGGGTGTTGGCCATCCTCTAATGGATTCAATCTTCTTTGGATCCACCACTATTCCTTGTTCTGAAATAATGTGTCCCATGTAATGGATTTTATCTCGGTAAAAAGAGAACTTACTAATATTGGCATACAACTGATGTTCCCTTAGTACTTGAAACACCAACCTCAAGTGATTTTCATGTTCTTCCTCAGACTTAGAATAAATAAGTATGTCATCCAAGAACACAAAGACAAATAAATAAGTTTAGCATGACATAAATAAGTATGTCATGCTAAACTTATCCAGATAATTTCTAAATATGCCATTCATCAAGCACACAAAGACAACTGGTGCATTGGTCATTCCAAAAGGCACCGCTACAAATTCATAATGTCCATACATGCTTCTAAAGGTTGTCTTAATAATGTATTCTTTCTTCATTATTACTTGGTGGTATCTAGATCTTAAGTCTTTCTTTGAAAACATCTTTTCTCCTCTTAGCTGATCAAAGAGGTCATAAATTCTGGGTAGAGGGTATTTTTTCTTCACAGTGGATTTATTCAACCATCTAAATTCAATATACAACCTCAATGTTCCATCCTTATTTTTGAAAAAGAGTATTGGTTCTCCCCAAGTTGAAACACTTAGGTGTATGTACCCTTTCTTCATCAATTCCTTCGGTTGTATTTGTAAGTCTTTTAATTCTAGTGTACTCAATCTGTAAGGTGTATTTGATACCAAGGAATCTCTTGATACTAAATCAATAATGAATTCTAAGTCCCTCTTTGGTGGTAATCCTGGTATTTCTTGGAATACATCCTTAAATTTCTGCAATACTGAAAAGGATTCAAGGCTTGGCCATTCTGTCTTTTCTGGTTCCTACACATGAGATTCATACAATTGATATCCCTTCCTAAAACATCTCTTCAATTGTAAGGATGAAATATCCCTTATATAAATGGGTCTTGGAATTCCTTTCACAATGATATATTTTCCTTCTTCATCAAGACATGTAAATGTCTTGTCATGACAATCTAGGACAACATGATGTTTGTACAACCAATCCATTCACTACTACATATGGGTGGAAAAATCCATGTTGTATTTTGACAGTACTGACAAAATCGACTGTACTGTTGGATTTTACTTACATTTTTTGTATTTAAAAAAAATGCCCAACGCTTGTCGAGTATTCGACACAAGGAGATTTATCATCAAATTCTATTGAATATATGACAGTTGACTAGGTCAATGATCTATGTTTCGCCACATACCAAATTTTGATGCAACCAATATTTTTTACCATTACACAATGTTTCTCTAGTCAACAACCGTCGGAAGTCT
>JZKD02S0174029.1:0-12071 GCA_000966675.3 Picea glauca | reverse complement strand
ATTGTAGAACACAATCTGGAAGAATGAGGTAGCTTCTCTTTGAAAAGAAATATGTGTTGGCTACGATTCATTCACAAAAAAGGTTTACATCACACTCCATTGAATGTTTAGAGGGCATCCTTCACCTCAATTATATATGAGAGAGTGAGAGGAGAACAATTCCCATGATGCACGTGGGATAAATTAGTCTAAGTTTATAAAACTCCATAGACATGTAAAACAATAGGAATTCTCGAGTGGTCACCCATCCCAGTACTACTCTAGCCCAAGCGTGCTTAACTGTGGAGTTATAATGGGATCCAGTGCATTAACACTATGTTGTAAGCATGTACACAAGACCACTAGGAAATCATTATATGATATCTATAATTAACAAATGAAAATGGAATTACATTCCATTCCCCATCAAAAGGGTGAATATCATGGTTTATCAAAACCATAGGCTTGAAATGTTGATTCAGTGGAAAAGGTGGATGGCCACCAAGATCCACCTGGATCATTCCTCCCCCCTTGGGAAGCAATGGTCCCCATTGCATCAATTTCCATTGGGAGATGGGGAAACTACTACTGAATCCGAACCTTGGTGAGCCTCTTTCCTTGTTGAAGTAGATGTATTGCTTGTACTTTACTTGTGGAAGGATGTCATGAACCTATTGGAGGTGTTGGATCCATTCAACATATTTGGCTACATGATATTCCTTGGTATGCGTGTGGGAGGACTCTGTTAGTGAATATGCAACAAGGAGATCTATATCAATGGGGGATAATGGTTGGAACCCCTAGCATACCTGAAAAGGTTCATGGACAATAGAGCTATGCTAAACATATGGAAGACTCTCATTCTCTTTGTGCTCCTATAAAATCTTATCGACCTACTTCTGATGGATAGAAACATCTTGGGTCGAGGTCATAGTGGTTGCATTGACCTTCTATTCACCATTTGAATGGATATTGAAGAGGGAAAACTTTGTGGTCTGAGATATTACTTTGTGACATTTTTTTTTCAATATCAATGAAGTGGCAGTAGTTGGATCTACCTATGGTGCCCTGTAGAACTGACCTCCCATAGTAACAATGGCATTGTTGGGTCAAGACTCATATATAACATGAAATTTCCACATATATGGTTGTCCTAAAAGAACATCACAGACTTCAAGCCAAGCAACATCAAAAAGTACCTCATCCTTGAAGGGCTTGATGCCATAGGAGATGAGACACTATTGGCTGACATGGATGTCTTATCCTAGGATCAACCATCCAATGGTGTATGGTTGGGGATGTGGCATCGTTGGTAGCTTCAATATCTTGACAAACTTGGCTGAGATCATGTTCTTCTAACTCTTGTTGTCAACAATGAAATGTAATGGGGTCCCATTTACCCACATCTGTAAGTGGAAGAGGTGCTCCCCCTCCTCAATATCCTCTAGTTCTTTTGGTTGTATTGTTGTGGTCGCAATGGTAGCATTGGGTTCTGCATCAATTATTTGTTTCCATTTATTTTCCTTTGAATCAAAGTCCAAGTTAGGTTCTGATTCATTTTCTTTGAGCTTTTCCACCAATGACTATTTAGAGTGACATTCATTGGTGTTGTGCTAGCGGATGTCGTGGAAATCACACCACATTTCAGTGTCTTCTTAGAATTCTTGCTACCCTTCTTTTCCCGTGTCTTGGAATGGCTCTCTTGAGGTTGGCCTTCCTTTATTTTCCCTTCATTCTGTGAGTTAGGGTTTCCTTTTCCATGATTTTGTTGTGGCATATTTTCAAAATTGAACTCCTAATTAGTATTCTTCTTGAATTTCTGCTCAATTTTTACTTGTACCTTGAAGGTTGCCTCACCTTAGAAATGGTTTCTTGTCGAATATGCCTCAGTCACCACCATCGAAAGTCTTCAAAGGATCTGAGTGAAGTTTTCCATCTTCTCATTCCTCTGTCACAAGAGGGATTCCTCGAGAAACGTCTTGAAAGGATATCTTAATTTTTCATCTCTCTTTTCTTCTACCATGGGAGGTTTCTTGGGATGGAAATAGCGGTTGTCCTGAAGAGAAACTAGCTCGACGCCCAACTCTCTATACCATGACTTTGTCGGTGACCTACTATGAGAAATGATAAGGAACATATTTCTCTAATACCACTGATTTGGATTATGCTGAGAAAAAAATGAGACAATAACAATAATATAGAAAAGAACACAAAAATATAGTGAAAACCAACTTCTATTAATGAATAAGAGAGAAAAACACTACAAAACACAAATTGGCAGAATGGAGTAGCTTATCTCTAAAAAGAAAGAGATGTTGTCTACACTTCATTCACAAAAACCTTTACATCACACTCCATTGCATGCTAAAAGGGCCTCCTTCACCTCAATTATATATGAAAGAGTGAGAGGAGAACAATTCCCATGATGCATGTGGGATAAATTAGTCTAAGTTTATAAAATACCATAGGAATATAAAACACTAGGAATTCCTGGGAAGTCACCCATCCCAATACCACTCTAGCTCAAGTGTTCTTAACTGCAGAGTTCTAATGGGATTTGGTGCATTAATGCTATGTTGTAAACATGTACATAATACCACTAGAAAATCATTACATGATGTATGTAATTAACAAATGAATATGTAATTACATTCATTCCACATCAAAAGGGTGGATATCATGGTTTATCAAAACCATAGGCTTGAAATGTTGATTCAGTGAAAAAGGTGGATGACCATCGAGATCCACCTAGATCAGTTAATGGCTTAGGGGTTATGGGGTTAAGGTGTTAAGGATTAGGGGGATAGGTTCTGAGGGGTTAGGGGCTAGGGATTAAAGGTTTAGCGATTAATGGTTTAGAGGTTAGGGGTGGGTTAAGGGTTATGGATCAGAGGGATATATAATCTCTTAACCCCTTATAAATCGTGGTCTCCAAGTAGTGGGAAAGATGCCATCGACTTAAAATTCATGGTCACCAAGTGAAATAAAGGAAAAATATGAAATAATGATGAAGGAGAAATAATAATATGTTTTTTTCTTGGTTGTGACTATATATCTCACATAGTGTCTCTCTTTCTAAATGTCAAGAAAAGTAACATTTTTCCTACATTTTTTCAACATATTCATAAACATCTTGATAAATTGCACAAGCTTCATCATTGATTTGTTTTTTTTGTTTCTTGATATCAACTAAGGTGATTGCTCCATATAGAATAACAACCCCTAAGTACTCCTAACCCTTGGATGGACAATAAATTGTTAACCCCTAAACCCTTAGCCCTTGACCCCTTATAAAACCCTAAACCATTAAGTACCCCTATACTTGACCCCTAATTACCCATTAAACCCTAACCCCTTAACCCATAACCCATAAACCTTGCATCACTAATGTGTTAACCCGTAATCCCTCATCTCTCAACCCCTTATAAATTAAATTGTGGTCTCCAAGTTGGATCGGGGGAAGTTTCCATCCACTTAACACTTGTGGTCTCCAAGTGAAATCAAGCAAGAATGTGACATAATGTTGAAGGACAAATAAGAATATGTTGTTTTTGTTGGTTGTGACTATATATGACAAAGTGTCTCTCTTTCTACATGTCAGGAAAAGTAAATTTTTTCCTATATCTTTTCAACATATTCATAAACATCTTGATAAATTGCACAATATTCATCATTGATTTGTTGTCTTTGTTTCTCTCTCTCACCGGCTAACTTGGTTGCTCCATTTAGAATAACAACTCCTAAGTACCCTTGACCTTTGGAAGACCAATATCTTGTTAACCCCTAAACCATTATCCCTTTACCCCTTATAAACCCATAAACCATTAAGTACCTATGTCCCTAACCCCTAATTGCCCCAACTTAAAACCTAACCCCTTAACCCCTAACCCTTGGACCACTAATGTGTTAACCCCTAATCCCTCAACTCTCAACCCCTTATAAATTAAACTACAGTTTCCAAGTTTGGCCAGGGGAAGTTGTCATCCACTTAACACTTGTGGTATCCAAGTGAAATCAAGAAATAATGTGACATAATAATGAAGGCGAAATAACAATATGTTATTTTTGTTGGTTGTGACTATATATGTCACAAAGTGTATCTCTTTCTACATGTCAATAAAAGTGATATTTTTCCTATATTGTTTCAACACATTCATAAACATATTGATAAATTGCACGAACTTAATCATTGATTTGTTGTCTTTGTTTCTCATTCTCATCGAATAAGTTGGATACTCCATATATAATACCAACTCCTAAGTACCTGTGACCTTTGGATGACCAATAACTTATTAACCCCTAAGCCCTTAGCCCTTGACCCCTTATAAACCCCTTAACCATTACATATCCCTATCCCTGACCCATAATTATCCCAGCTTAAACCATAACCCCTTAAACCCTAACCCTTGTACCACTAATGCGTTAACCCTAATTCCTCATCTCCCAACCCCTTATAAATTAAACCGTGATATCCAAGTTGAGTTGAGGGAAGTTTCCATCCACTTAACACTTGTGGTCTCCAAGTGAAATCAAGAAAGAATATTACATAATGATGAAGGAGAAATAAGAATATGTTTCTTTTTTTGTTTGTGACTATATACCTTACAAAGTGTCTCTGTTTCTACATGCCAATAAAAGTAGCATTTTCCCTATATTTTTTCAACATATTCATAAAAATGTTGATAAATTGCACAAGGTTCATCATTGATTTGTTTTCTTTGTTTCTCACTCTCACTAGCTAAGCTGGCTGCTCCATATAGAATACTAACGCCTAAGTACCCCTAACCCTTGGATGAACAATAACCTATTAACCCCTAATCCCTTATCCATTGACCCCTTATAAACCCCTAAACCATTAAGTACCCCTATCCCTCTAGGACCCTGACCCATAATTACCCCAACTTAAACTGTAACCCCTTAATCCCTAATCCGTTACCCTTGGACCAATAATGTGTTAACTCCTAATCCCTCAGTTCTCAACCCCTTATAAATTAAACTGCGGTCTCCAAGTTGGTACAGGGAAAGTTTCCATCCACTTAAAACTTGTGGCCTTCAAGTGAAATCAAGAAAGAATATGACATAATGATGAAGGAGAAATAATAATATATTTTTTTAGCTGGTTGTGACTATATATCTCACAAAGTGTATCTCTTTCTACAATATGTCAGGAAAAGTAACAATTTTCCTATATTTTTTCAACATATTCATAAACATCTTGATAAATTGCACAATCTTCATCATTGATTTGTTGTCTTTGTTTCTCACTCTCACCTAAGCTATCTTTGTCTTTGTCTTTGTTTTCCTATATTATATTTCTAAACATTTGTATCATTTTAATATTTGTTATATACACTAATATTACTTGATTATTTGTAATTATAAAGGAATGATGCCCTAGGGCACTTCCCGTGGAGGAAGACATGGTTGTACAAGCACCTGTTCATGAACATGGAGTGAATATTGAAGATCAAATTAATGATCCTATGGAAGAAGATGATAATTCTAATAACACATTTGAAGAAGATGGGACAAATATATTGATCCGGGAGACATTTAATAATGTTGGAATGGATGATGATAACAACCAACTTGATGGTGTTTTTGATATACATGTACTTGAGAAGGCAACACAACCTCTTTATGAAGGGTCCAAAACAAGTCTTCTCTCCGCTATATTGCTACTAGTGAACTTAACGTTTATGAATGTTTTTTCAAACACTTCTGTCGCACAACTCCTAAGGTATGTAATATATTTGTCACATTTAGTACATGATGATAAAGGTTTTATTTTTTCCTCTATTTTTATTGTTAGTTGATCATCTGTAAAATTTGGATGCAATATGTATGATTAATATTCTTTACATTAACTGACATTGATTTTTTGTGTTGTAGATTGTTAGGTGAATTTTTGTTACCATCATCAAATGTTTTATGTCACACATACCAATATTTACATGCCATTATGAAAGATATTGGAATGGATTATCAAGGTATTCATGCATGTCCTGATGATAATATTCTATATTATGGAGAAAATGCGTCGAAAGAAGAATGTCTAAAATGTCAAATGAGTAGATATCGATTCGATCAAGTAACAAAAAGGTTCCTTGCAAGGTTCTTTTTTATATTCCCATAATTCCACATTTATGGCGATTGTTTAGGCGCAAAAGCATAGAACAGTTTATGGATTAACATGCAAAGAACATAAGTAAAGATGGTGTTATTCAAATGCCTATAGATAGATTTTCATTTAAGAAGATAGAGGAAATATGGCCACATTTTAAAGCCAAACCTTTTCATCTTAGGCTTTCATTGGCATCTAACGGTGTCAATCCGTTTGGAGAGCTCAAATCTACTTACTTGGTGTGGCCTGTTTTTGTTATCAATAATAACAATCCTCCATGGATGTCAATAAAGAGGGAACACATAATGTTGGAAATGATTGTTCTAGGTATTTGTTTAGAATATTTTTTTTTAACACGGTAACATTTTGTTTTTCTTGTTTGTTTCATAATTATGTCTCCTATATATTTTTTTACTCATATATGTTCAATTATGTTTTATAATTATGTTTGATATTTTTTTATTTACTCATATATGTAGTAATTATGTACTGTATATTCAATCAATTAGGTAAGTACCAATCCAAAGATATGAATGTATATATTGAGCCTCTTATCAACGAGTTACTAGAGTTCTGGAAGGGCATCATTATGTATGATATCTCTAGACCAGTAGGTGAACAAAGGGAATTTCAATTTCATGCAATGCTTATATGGACAATCCACGATGCCCCAGGGCTAACACATTTTTGTGGTATGTTATAATGTTACACTACACTTTAATAGTGTTTAATTTTTTGAAGTTCATATCATGCATGTTTTTTATATAATCCCTTCATTAAACATACTTCGAACAGTTGATATAAAATTTAATCCATCTCTTGCAGATCTTCAAACAAAGGGTAAACTTGCATGTCTAGTTTGTGGTCCTAAGATGAAATCACATCATTCAAGAAGCTTAGGAAAGGAGGTGTTTGATGAGTATATGCACTTTCTCTCTAAGAACCATAGGTATCAAAGTACCGAAAAACATCTTTTCAATGGGAAAGAAGAGACTGGATTAGAACCATGGAGAATGACACCTCGTCTATGGAAGTTGAAATATAATAGAAATCATCAAGGTATGGATCAAATCATCTATGTATCACAAATGAAATGTTTGGAATATTTTATATTTTTATTGCATTTTGTTCATTGTACTAATTGAAAAGTATTGTAGTCATATATTTAATTTATATTCTTCACCTTGAAGGTCGTCATGAAGGCATTAATAATGGGGTGTCTCCACGAGGAATGAAAAGTTATCATGCACAATTCAGTAGGCTCCCCTTGTTGACAAAGTGTCCTCAGTCATGTAATTTTATTGATAAGGAAAAAGTGATTACAATATGAAGTGAGAACTCATAATCTACTCCTTAACCTCACTTGAAGAAGGAGCTAGTTTATGTAGCTCAACTATAAACTAAAAACTAGGAGAACAACCAATCACATAAGCAGATGAGTATGATATGTGTCCTTTACATAGAAGCTAGGTGTCCTTATCCTAACAAACTAGAATAAACTAATTACTTAAAAACATTTAATCTAGAAAATACTTAGACTATAGAACTTTAGGATTATGAGGCTAAGAATCCCCCCTTTAATCTGAAAGTTCATTTTCACAAATACCAATTTCATCTATGAAATTGTGAAATTTATTCTACCAAGAGGTTGGGTAAAATATCTAAAGTTTGATCTTTAGACGGACATAGCTAAGTATCAATGATATATTTGATGATGAGTGATATGATGAAGTGGTACTTGGTGTCAACATATTTAGTCTTTGAATGAAATACTAGATTCTTGGCCATCTTTATTGCTGAATGACTATCGATGAATAAGGTAGTTGGTAATTTCTTAGTTTCACCAAGATCCTGTAAAATTATACATAGCCATACAATCTCACATGTTGCTTCCCAAGATGATATGTACTCTGCCTCTGTTGAATAATTGGTAATTGTTGTCTGATTTTTTCAATTTCAAGATACTACTATTGAACCCATATTCATTAAATAACCTGAAGTGGATGTTCTATTATCAATGTCACCTGCAAAATCAACATCTGAATATCCAAAAAGTGTAAAATTTTTGTTCCTTTTATAGAGAAGACCAAAATATTTTGTACCTTGAATGTATCTTAGTACACTTTTTGTTGAATTCCAGTGACTTTCCCTTGGTTCCTGCATAAACCTTGAAAGTATACTAACTGAATACGACAAATCTGGTCAAGTATTTTTCAAATAAATGAGATTTCCAACCAATTTCATGTACTTTGTACTGTTTACCAATTCCCCCCTTTCAAATTTTGAAAGTTTCAATTTCTGCTCCATGGGGGCAAGAGAAGGTTTACAATCTTCCACGTTAAATTTATTTAACAATTTAGTGGCATACTTAGTTTGACTAAGGAATATTTGGTTAGGATGTTTAGATACTTCAACTCCAAGATAATAATGAAGTGTCCCTAAATTAGTCATTTGAACCCTACTTTAAGTTCTTCCTTAAGATGTTTGATGTCAGCTTCATTATTTCCTGTTATGATTAAGTCATCAACACAGAGTAAAAGTATCACCATGTTCTTATCTTTCATTCGAAAACAAAATGTATCATTTGTTGCACTTCACTGGAAACCCACCTTTCATAGGTACTCATCCATTTTTTCATACCAAGCTCGAGGAGCTTGTTTCAAACCATATAAATCCTACACAAGTTTGCAAACTTTATGTTCTTGTCCTTTAGCTTCAAAACCTTGTGGTTGAGTCATGGAAATATCTTCTTTTAGATCACCATTCAAGAAGGCACTTTTTACATCCATTTGATGTAATTTCCAACCATTATGTGCAACCAAATTGATAACCATTCTAATAGTATTCCATTTAGTTGTGGGTGCAAAAGTTTCTTCATAATCAATTCCTTCCTGTTGAGAAAAACCTTTAGCAACAAGTCTTGCTTTGTACTTTTCAATTTTACCATTGCGATTGTACTTTAATCTATAAACCCATTTAAAACTGATGGGATTAACATCATGTGGAAAATCAACTAAGTTCCAAGTCCCATTTGCAAGTACTGAATCATATTCATTAATCATTTCTTCCTGCCATTATGTATGTCCAACTGCTTCAGCAAAAGAAGTAGGTTCAGTGGAAGCATGAGAAAAATTTGCTTCTTCTCTTGAAGATCCCCTAGTTCCTATTTTGTTCATTTCATCTCAATGAACATCTTTGAGAAGTTGTTTGGCCCACTTTGGATTCTTATGTTGAGGGGATTGAGGATCTGAATCACCATTATTATTGAAAAGAAGGTTTTCAAAAAATGAGGCTCTTCTTTCATCTGAATTATCTATGGTTGGAGAATATTCTTTTGAATATTCCATATTAGAAGAGTCTTTTGTCTTTTCATTATCCAATGAATAATAAGAACTATTTGATAAAGATATGTATTCTGGAGAAACAAAGTCTTTTTCAAACCAAAATTTTTTCTTTGACTTGTTCAACTTACCTTTAGCCTTAGTGTTTTTCTTCTCTAAATGACTAAGGAGATATCTCATCTAAAATGTTACTTTTAGTTTCATAAGAAATTACATCTCTACTGACAATTGATTTTCCATCTGAAAGAAATCCATACCCTTTCTTTTCATCAGAGTATCCAATGAAGTTACACTTCATACTTCGGTTTTCTAATTTAGTCCTCTTTTCCTTAGGAACTAAAGCATAACATGTTGAGACAAAAACCCTAAGATGATTTACCTTGGGTTTAAAACCATACCTAGCTTCATAAGGAATTTGTCCATATAAAACTGATGTAGGTGATCGATTTTTGAGATAAACTGCAATATGGACTGCTTCAGCCCAATATTTTGTTCTCAATCCTTTAAACTGCATCATAGATCTTTCCATGCCCATGAGAGTTATATTCATCATTTCAGTAACTCCATTCTGCTGTGGAGTATAGTAATTTTTCAGTTGCCTCTTATTTCCATTGTTTCGACAATAATCATTGAATTTAGTTAAAGTGAATTCACCTCCATTATCAATTCTCAAAGAAGCAACCTTTTCTCTAGTTTCATTTTCAACTGTGTGTTGAAAATTTACAAACTTTTCAAAAGCTTCAGAATTTGCCTTTAAAAAGTATACCCATGTCATTCTAGTGTGGTCATCAATGAAAAATATAAAGTATCAACAACCACCAAAAGAACATTCCATTGGATCACATATATCATTGTGAATCAACTCCAAATAATTTGTTTCTCCCCATGAGCTGGTTGGAAAATCTTCTCGCTTTTGCTTGCCAAAAATACAAGCTTCACACTTAGAATTTTCTTTCTTGAAAGTTGGAAAACCCTTTACCAAATATTGGGACTTATGTTTCAGGAGACTATCAAAGTGTAAGTGACCAAATTGAAAATGCCATAATCTAAATGAAGACATTTCAAAATTCACTATTGCTGCAACCTCTTTCTTTCTTTGGATGACTTTCCCATTCATAGTAACTTCCCATATTCATATCTAGTCATTATTGTTTTCAAGTTATCCTTCTCTGAATTAATCTTCACCAAACCATTTTGCATGATGATTTGATGTCCATTTGGTTTGATTGTGACTAAGGATAACAAATATTTCTTAAAAGTTGGTACATACCAAACATTTGAAATCCATTTTTCACCAATTCCAGGGGGAAATACTTCCACTGAACCTTTTCCTTGAGGTATATCAGTTGTATCATCAGCTGAATAAATGGAATTTAGTTGAACATATTTATAATTCCAAAAATAGTCTTTGCGATAAGTCATATGCAGAGTGGTCCCTATGTCCAATATCCAATCATTTTAAAATGAATCTACGTGATGAACTGCTGAAAAAACATATTCATATTGATCATCCTGGTAATATTGATCCTCTACATATTGAGATGATTGTTGAAAATTTGAATTTGATGTTTGCTTAAACTTTGGCAATTAATCATTGCTTGTAAGACAATTTGATGCATAATGACCCATATTTAAACATCTTTTACATCTTACTTGACTAAAACTTCTACTTCTTCCTGACTGCACATTATTATTGTGAGGATTACTTTGAAAATTTTGTTGATGAAAACTTCTAGGACCTCTACCTTGACCACGACCTCTTCCACAACCTTGATGATTCTTAAAATTTCCAAAATTTGATTTTTCTCTTCCTTTGGAACTTTCAACTTTAGTGAAAAGAAGACATTCTCCTAGTTGTTTTTTTTTTCCAAAATATTTACTATGTTGAGCCACTAATTCACTAAGTGAATCAAAAGTCACAATTGATAACTTATCAGTTATTTTCAAATTCTCAAGAAAATTCTTATAAGATGAAGGCAAGCCATTTATTACAATTGAGACTAGAAAAATATCTTCAAGTTTAGGAAAACCACCTTTGATGATTTCCTGATCAATGTTCTTAATCCTTGAAATGTATTCTAATACGTCACCATTGTCTGATAATATTTGTTTAAGCAATTTCATCTGTATATCAACTCTATGAGATGCAACATGAGTATCAAAAAGCTGTTGGATTACTAAGAGTGGGGGTGAATCAGTAATAGCGTAATTATAATCCCTTTTCTCCAAATAATCCAAGTGTTATATAAATGTAGAATTATTATCCAATAATGAGCAATAATAAATGAAAAATCACACACATACACTGCACACCAGTGTTTTACATGGAAACCCAAATCGGGAGAAAACCACATAATGATTTATCTTATATGTCTTGAAGAATTACATTCATTGGAAGCACCAACTTACTTTGTTTTCTAGCTACAACTGGAAGGAGGCTCCAACTCCCTGGTTGTTGATATTATGGTAGTTGTGAGAGGTATTTACCTCCACGTGTAAACCTAACGAGAATAGAATATTCTGGGAAGCAAGAAGAAACCCTAATGAGTTGGATAATAACCCTAGAAGACAAGTTGAGTCAAGAGGATAATTTGTATTAGGTTATTAGCCTCCAAGAGAAGAAGTCA
>JZKD02S0174028.1:345263-355369 GCA_000966675.3 Picea glauca | reverse complement strand
TTTTTTTTTTTAATTAACAAATGTTCACATATTTACATTTATTCAAATTCAATTTTGAAGCCTGGGAGCTAAGTTGTATGTGCAATGCAATGTATGAGAGATCTCAACTTTTTAACCAAATGTGTTACATTCTTTTTCCAGCCTA
The DNA here is from genome assembly GCA_000966675.3 of Picea glauca. Classification (NCBI taxonomy): domain Eukaryota; kingdom Viridiplantae; phylum Streptophyta; class Pinopsida; order Pinales; family Pinaceae; genus Picea; species Picea glauca. The sequence continues at coordinate 355,224 of JZKD02S0174028.1, read as the reverse complement.
ACTTCAAGTTTGTTCAATGTGATGTATGTAAATTGAGATTGATTTTATAATTTTTATTTATTTTTAATTAACAAAGTTTCACAGATTTACATTTATTCAATTTCAATTTTGGAGGCTTGGAGCTAGGTTGTTTTTTGCAATGTAATGTTATGCGTGAGAAATCTCAATTTTTTAACAAAATGTTATGGGTGAGAGATCTCAATTTTTTAACAAAATGTATTATATTTGAGGCCTGGAACTAGGTTGTATGTGCAATGTAATGTATGTGTGAAATGTATTACATTTGAGGCTTGGAGCTAGGTTGTATGTGTAATGTAATGTATGTATGCCTGAAATGAAATATATTAAATGAAATATATTACATTGTAATGTATGTATGTGTGAAATGAAATGAAATGTATTACATTGTAATGTATGTATGTGTGAAATGTATTACATTTGAGGCTTGGAGCTAGGTTGTATGTGCAATGTAATGTAATGTATGTATGCCTAAAATGTATTACATTTGAGGCTTAGAGCTAGGTTGTATGTGCAATGTAGGTTGTATGTAAAATGTAATGTATGCATGTGTGAGGTTTAGAGCTAGGTTGTATGTGCAATGTAATGTATGTATGTATGTGCAATGAATGTAATGTATGTATGTGAGAGAGATCTCAATTTTTTAACAAAATGTATTTTTTTTAAATGTATTATATTTGAGGCTTGGAGCTGGGTTGTATGTGCAATGTAATGTATGTGTGTATTTTTAAAAAAGGTTGTATGTGCAATGTAATGCATGTGTGTGAGAGATATCTCAATTTTTTAACAAAATCTATTTTTTTAAATGTATTACATTTGAGGCTTGGAGCTAGGTTGTATGTGCAATGTAATGTATGTGTGTAATTTTAAAAAAATGTATTACATTTGAAGCTTGGAGCTAAGTTGTATTTGCAATGTAGTGTATGTGTGAGCTAAGTTGTATGTGTAATGTAATGTTTGTATGTGTGAGAGATCTCATTTTTTTGACAAAATGTATTACATTCTTTTTCAAGCATAAATTTAATGTAATGTATGTGTGTAATATATGTATGTGTGAGAGATCTCAAAATTTTGACAAAATGTGTGTAATGTATGTATGTGTGAGAGATCTCAAATTTTTGACAAAATGTATTACATTCTTTTTCAAGCATAACTTCAAGGGTTAGGTTTTCAACAAGTCTAACTTTAAGCATAACTTCAAGGGTTAAGGGGTAGATCAAGTGGTTTTCAACTAGCCTAACTTTAGGGGTTAAGGGTTATATTAAGTGGTTTTCATTTGATGTGATATATTTTCCCAATGATCAAGGGTAGATGGTTTATCTTGTTTATCATTCATAATTGTTAAAAAAAAATTCAAGTATGCTAACTTAACTTGATATAGGACCTTGGTGGTTTCATTTTGAATGGTTTTTCGTTTTGTAGTTGTTATGGAGGAATATTTTGGTTGCATTTTGAATGGTTTTTCATTTTGTAGTGGTTATGGAGGAATATTTTGATAGAGGACCTTGGTGGTTTCATTTTGAATGTTTCTTCATTTTGTAGTGATTATGGAGGAATATTTTATACTAGTATTTATAGGAACGAGAATTTCAATAACTTAAGAATGAGGATTTCCATAACCATATCTTGCATGCAAGAGCTGGTTTTTTATTCTTTTTTAAAGTTATATATTTGTAAGAATGAGGATTCTTAGATAACCATATATGGCATGCAAGAGTTGGTTTCTTATTCTTTGTTAAATTTAGTGTTTATATGAGATGCTTGTCACAATTTCTTAGTGAATGAGAATTTCAATAACTTAATATTTGTAAGAATGGGGATTTCCATAACCATATCTTGCATGCAAGAGTTGGTTTCTTATTCTTTGTTAAGTTAGGGTTTATATGAGAAGCCTGTCACAATTTCTTAGTGGATGTTTTTGGTAGGCTGATTGTGTTGAGGGATGTGGATAGTTCAAACCCTCTATTGAATGCTCTATGTCCTTTGCCAATGTTAGGTTTTATACACTCTTAACCATCGACGATAAATGGGATGAATTCAACATATATCTAGGTTTAGAGAAAAAGGAACGAATTCAACATATCTCTAGGGTTAGAGAAGGCATTGCAGAGTTTTACAACCATTTTCCAACATTAGTCATAGATTTTTTTAAATGTGGTTTCTCTTGAGACAAGAGAGGAGAGAATATTTTAGGATAAATTATTACAAGAGGATCATGGTAATTCAAAAAAGAGTAAAAGGTTGCAACTTTCTCCATACTAAAGGTGGCTTGCAATTCCTTTTGAATGCAAACAATAGTAAAGGGTTACACCATACTAAAGGTGGCGTGTGATGTGATTCCTTTTGAAATATCTCATATTTATTAGTATGGAAGTGGAAAACTTGGACATAATTGATAATTTGAAGATTAAGATACATGGCAATAAGAGAATCCTCGGTTACTCCATACTAAAGGTGGTATGCAATTTTGAAATCTCCCACAAAGAAAATTATTTCTATGGAAGTGGAAAGTTTGGACATCATTGATAATGTGAATGCTATGTAGGGAATCCTCGGTCACTCCATATTAAAGGTGGTATGCAATTTTGAAATCTCCCACTAAGAAAATTATTACTATGGATGTGGAAAGCTTGGAAACCATTGATAATATGAATACTATGTAACTGGAAAGGTTGGACATCATTGATAATGTGAAGACTAAGATCCATGGCAAGAAGGGTATATTCTTGATCAAAATACTGATATCCATAAACATAAGAAGATCTCCTTAATCAAAAGACTAATGTCCATAGAAGGGGATCTCCTTAATCAAAAGACTAATGTCCATAACAAGAAGGGGATATTCTTGATCAAAAGAGGATAATATTTCCCCTTGGAAGATGGTTGAATGGTTGGGAGAGAATTCGAATGCAAAAAGTAGTGAAGGGTTACTCAATACTAAAGGTGACATGTTGTGAAGGGTTACTCATTACTAAAGGTGGCATGCAATTCCTTTTGAAATCTCTTAGTAAAATTATTATTATGGAAGTGGATAGCTTGGACATCGTTGAAAATGCGAAGAGTAAGATCCATGATAAGAAGGATAAAAAGAGGCTATATTTCCCCTTAAACAATTGGAATATGGTTGTATTATTTCAAAAGGAGTGATGATGCATTTGGTCCTCAATATTCATGATGGCACTCAAAATAGAGGGATGACTCTCTACCTATGTAGGGGGTGATGATGAAAAAACTTCAAACCCTCTCTTTCAAAGGTGCACTACATAATATAATCTCCATCCCTTTGGAAACAAATATTCCATAATCATGTTCCTTAGTACTATTGTTTTTACAGATTCACATGTAAGTGATCAATAAGTTCATTAATTGTTATAAGAGTAATACTCTAATTTATATGTTCAATAGGTTTTGTCCACCATTTCCAGCTCTCAAAATTACATTAAACTCAATTGGATTCTCGTTATCAAGCTATTTGTGCATTAGCTCACAGAATGAGCCTAGTTGGGAAGTTTTGGGAAATTGAGGTAGATAAAAATAAAATAACTAAACAATCTATTCTAGCTTCTTTTATTTCCAAGCAAGTACTGAACGGTGGAGAAAACCTTGGAGATCCCTTTACAAGATTGAAATCTTAAAATATGAGAAAGAGAAGGAACTAAGTAGAGTTTCTATTTTTAAATGGTCTTTCTTTTTTTATTTCCAAGCAAGTACTGAATGGTGGAGAAAACCTTGGGGACCCCTTTAAATGATTGAAATATTAAAATATGAGCAAGAGGAGAAGGAACTAAGTGGAGTTTCTATTTTTAAATGGTCTTGCATGCAAGACAACAAGCCAAACAAATATACTATTTCCTACAAATGAATAGTATTCCAAATGAGTATCTCAAAACCAAATGAAAATGCATTAATATGGGTAACAATCTATTTGGGAGGGAAGAAAAAGATATATGTGTATTCACTAATTGGTAAAACTATAAATAGAAAGAGGAATTCATCTTGAGGAGTATTTAATTTAAACATGGACTCTCTTGTTTCCTATTTTGGGTTCTTTTCTCCTCAAATAGAACTCTCTCTCCTTGATCTTGGAGTGATTTTAGTAGCAATGCCCCTATAAAATGGTTATATGGAGGGAAAATTTTGACATTATAAACCTATTGTTTCTTATTAAGAGGAGGATTGGAGAAAGTGGTATTCACAATCCTTGGAGAAATTGTTGCAGCATAATGTTGACATCTTTGAGCTTGTTGAAATGGAAGATGGAAACCCATTTATAGTTTTTCTTGGAGCCAAAACTCAGCTTGGACGAAGAACCACCTCAATCGGACTACAATAAATTAAGGCATGGCCAAGGACCCATCAATTGAATGAGTTGGTTTAGATAATATGGGCATCAATTAATAAAGAAACTTGTGAAAGTGACTATCTCATTGAATAGACCAAATAATTATCATGGAGCCAAAATTGAGCTTGGACAAAGAACCACCTCAATGGGACTATAATAACTTAAAGTATGGTCAAGGACCCATCAATTGAATGAGTTGGTTTAAATAATATGGGCATCAATTAATCAAGAAACTTGCAGAAGTGACTATCTCATTGAATGAGCCAAAATAATTATCTTGGAGCCAAAACCGAGCTTGGACGAAGAACCACCTCAATGTGACTACACTAACTTAAGGTATGGCCAAGGACCCATTAATTGAATGAGTTGGTTTAGATAACATGGGCATCAATTAATCAATAAACTTGCAAAAGTGACTAGGCCAAAAGAATTATCCAAAATCAAGTTAAAACAATGACTTTGGGATGTTTGAAGGTTTAAGGGAACAATGGCCTGTTTATTAAAGGTATAACCACACAAGGCTTCAAGTGGTCAAACTCAAAGTTGAATTTTGTTCTTTAGGTATAATTGGCCTTTCTAAGTGTCACAAGAATATGAAAATTTAATGATAACAAATGTCCCTTGACGTGTGAGGTTAGGAGGGAATCATATAGATGAAAAACATCACATTTTTTTTGTAAATAATATTCATAGAGAGTTGAAATGAGGAGAAATGTTTATAGGGAGAGAAAGGAGACAACCTAAAAAATGAAAGGTGATGATATATGCAATATCTCAAAATGAGGTGAACAATACCATCACTATGTAAGATGGTAAATATGAAGTCAATTCACGATACCTTTCAAAATGAATGTTGCCTTAGTCTAAACAATGTGATGGAACATTGTCAGTCGATGATTCTAATTATGTGGGGAATGAAATGAAGGTAGAAATATAGATGAAATTAGCTATTGTAGAGTGCACAACACTATCACTAGTAAAAAATGGGTAATTAGTGACTACGTGACCAAAAACATTAGTCACAACATTTTTTAAAAGTTAAATACTACCAAATTTGAGCAATTTTAAGTGACACAACTAAAAATAACTTACTTAAATGACGAATTTAGTCTGGGAATAAAAAATATGAATAGATAACAACTAAAATGAATTAGTAGTATTTATGTCAATGACCACTACCGCCAATTAATTGAAATGACATGTGTTCAAGTTTCTAATCTTTCATTAATAATCTTTCTTTTTCCATAAACCATGGACCCTTTAAAAATATAGTCATGTAACATTAACATACATCAAATTTCTCCAATGGTAGATCTAGTTTCAAATTTATTGCATGCTCATATTGTTTTAAGATCCCATTCATATGGAACGAGTAATTTCATCATCCTGAGTTATCTAGGATTTTTTCTTCTTAATTTTATAAGTTCTTGAATAGTCCACATATTAGGATAGTTCCTTCTCAGACACCCTACATTACCATTCTTCAAATGTCTTCATGGAAATGGATCAACCTAAAAACTTATAAATTACATAATCAAATAACTTACATCCCCTCATGCTTAGAAATATATGGTCTTTGACATCCCCAATTTTTTGTTTGTTTGTTTACACCTCTTAAGTTTGGAGGAATGTCACATGCCTAAGAAGTGCCATCTAAATCCTCAAGTTGTAATTTCCTTTTCCATCCACATTGTAACATAATTCTTATTCACCAAAGAAATCCCTTATGGGATTGAAAACCATAGGCCTATAACAACTTTACTATATATATATATATCATGTTTTCATGTTAAATTTTATGAAATGAAGTTTTTAATTCATGATTATGAATATTGTTTCTCTCATGTTATTATTTTTTTTGTATAGGGTTTCATGTTAAATTATACATAATTCTAAGTAATTATATTAGGAAAGAAATGGATTTTTTGAGAGCTTGTTAGACTAATGGAACCAAGAAAAGAGATTATCCCTATTTAGTGGTTGAAACCTTATATCTATACAATTCTAGGTGAAATTCATGTAACCTTGATTTCACAAATATTTTAGTCTATTCATTTCTAATCGTGGTGCGAGTTCGAATTCATGTAACSCTCACAACTAGTTGCACAAAGTCCATGGAGCCTTCACGAAACCTGGAAGGGTGTAGTTGGCACAAAATGTTTGGCATTGGCAAGAAGAGGAGAATTTTGAGGGGGTATGAGAGGAAATTAGTGAATAGTTAGTTTCTTTTYTGTGTGATTTGGTTGATGAGAGGGGTTGTTGGGGTCGGTTTGAGGGAAGGGGTTTGAAAGTTGAGTATGTGTTTTTTTTTTTGTGGGGGGGGGAAGAGTGTGAGAAGAAATTAATGAAGAATCAGTTTCTTTTCTATGTGATTTGGTTGAGGAGAGGGATTTTTGGGGTCAATTTGAGTGAACGGGTTTGAAATTTGAGTATATATTACAGGTGTCATGGAGAGAACGTGGAAGATTTTGAAAAGGAGGAAAATGAATTCACATTTGGAAACTAATTTGGAGTTTAAATCCCCTTCTTCTACAGAATTGGTGCAGGTTAGTATTCTATATGTGATTCACTCTTATTCTAAAACTTGGGATTCTGGTTTTAGTTTCCAGAAATTTTGTTATGATATATTGGAAACAATATTGAAATGTTTATGTTTCATTTCAAAGTTGTATAAATAGGCAAATACTTCTAAATTTTGGTACTTGAGACTCCTTGCAAATTGTAATTATTCTAGTAACCATCCTTAATTCTTGTAGTAACCATCCCGTAGGACATTTTTTTCTGTAAGATGCAANAGTTTCTTTTCTATGTGATTTGGTTGAGGAGAGGGCTTTTTGGGGTCAATTTGAGTGAACGGGTTTAAAATTTGAGTATATATTACAGGTGTCATGGAGAGAACGTGGAAGATTTTGAAAAGGAGGAAAATGAATTCACATTTGGCAACTAATTTGGAGTTTAAATCCCCTTCTTCTACAGAATTGGCGCAGGTTAGTATTCTATATGTGATTCACTCTTATTCTAAAACTTGGGATTCTGGTTTCAGTTTCCAGAAATTTTGTTATGATATATTGGAAACAATATTGAAATGTTTATGTTTCATTTCAAAGTTGTATAAATAGACAAATACTTCTAAATTTTGGTACTTGAGACTCCTTGCAAATTGTAATTATTCTAGTAACCATCCTTAATTCTTGTAGTAACCATCCCGTAGGACATTTTTTTCTGTAAGATGCAATTACTATATTCCAAATTTTGCAACTACATTTTAGACATTTGATTTTCAATATGGAAGAAATATCTCTTTGAATAATGACGAAAGGGTTTTGGAAGTATTACGTGTGATTGAATTCTAATCTGGAAATAGGTTCCAAATGTCTAATGCGAGCATAGGTTGGTGTTACTATTATATAAAATATGATGTTTGTATTTCTTTTTGGGTGAAATTTTACACATACATAAATGTTGAAAAAAAAAATCTAAATAGTTGTCTTTCCTAATGAAATGCAACTTATGGAGCCTGTTAAAATTTCATGGTCTATCCCATTTGTTTTTCTAGTAGCAAGCCAAAAATATTTTTTGAGTTTATAGATATATTTTAAATTATGTAATCTATTTTTCTATTCTATATTTTGAATTTCAAAGGAATCAAATCTACAACCATGGATAACTTTTCAAACTACTTGGATCTGGTATTGTAAATCCATGTGGTTATTGCAATATGATATTATTTCTCAAGGAAACAACCCTACAGGAAACCCTGAGACACTTCACATTTCATGGATAATGTCTATAGAAAACCTGTCAGTGTACACTAGTGTGCTTCACCCTTTGGGAACCACTATGGAATTCCCCCCCAACACAACTGTAATACCCCTATTTCCCCCAGCTTGTAAATATAACTATAACATGCTAGAAGACTATGGGCAGACTGAATATGTGTGGATGTTGGAATTGATGATCCTTTTTGTTATAAAATGTAATGTATATATTTTTGTTACTAAATAAAATGGAAAGTGTTGCATAACTGTTGAATGTGTTTTCCAATGTAGATAATGATGCATGAGAGAGATGGTGAGGGGAACCAACAATGGTTGAGATGACCCCTACCAAACCAACACTCTACTAGATTTAAATTATTCAGACCCAGAACAGTCCTTTGACCCAGAAAAATAAATTACCATTCAAGATGGTAGTTTGGAAGTCCTCCTCAAGTGTCAATGAGGAGATGGGCATAGTACCCATCTAGAAAATAAAATCTTGACCTGACCATGAAATGGGGATTGGGACCTATGAAATCTTTCTAAGGAAGGAAATAAAAGAGGGGGAATTCGTGGGCAGAAGAGAGGAGAAAAAATGAATGGATCTGGTGACCATTTTTAGAAGAGGGAGAGCATGTGCAACTCTCTAGTTTTGAAGAGAACTAAAAATGAATTTGTTCTGGGTATAGGAATTTGTTGGGCAGTGTTTTCAGTCCAAGATGATAAATGGGGTTGCAGAGAAGATGAGTGACTAAGGAAGCACTCATTGTAGAACCCCTTGCTTGGTGGAGAGAAAACCGATCTTCCAAGTTCCTTTGGGAGGAGGAGAGTGGCCTTCGTCCCTAGATGTTGTTGAACATAAGGAAGAGTCTCTCTTAGAGCATCATAATCTAAGAGAGACTCTTCCTTATGYTAKGAAGATGAAGATGAAGATGRGAAATTTTCCAGGCCAGTGGTAAATCTGTCCAGAAGTTGTTATTCCTACGGTTGGGTGGAAAATGACACCCCTTTCAATAGTTGCATCACTATCTGGTTTCTAGATAATTACATTTGGTTAAATATCTGTATTGTTTGGATCATAAAAAAATTTATACCATGTTTTAGAACAATGTGAGTTTAAGTTCTGACAAAAGTGACTTGAGAAATTTAAGAAAAATAAAGAGAATGTCTTAGTTGAATCTCTTTTGATTTAATTTCTCATCTCTTGACTATCTGTGTGCTAAAATAAGATTTATGGGAGTGGATGTTGTGGTTGACTGTGTTGTATAGTTTAATTCATGCTGGGGAATTGATGATTGAACAGTTAAAAATGTTAGAAAAACAGGATTGTGGAGCAATAAAATAAAAAAAAATGTGGAAATAAAACATAGAAGATACAGAATACAATAGAGACACAGATATACATGGTTCACCCAATGTGGGCTACGTCCACCAAAGAAATTTCTAGGTCCTTCCTTTATTATTATCCAACAAATGAAGGGATACAACCTACATCAAACCTGTTGTAACTTCATCTTCTTTCTCTCATAGTCTCATATCTCAGAATACAATATTCACGATAATGCATAGTTGCAATACGTTTCCCTCATAATAGAGGGTTTTCTTCTAGGGAAAAAAACCCTAACATAATTTCTACCATTAGATATGTAGCCTTATAATGAACGATCCAAATTTACAATGAAATTACAATATACATTTACAAGGCAATTTTTCTTCCAGGAGGCCACTTTCCCCCAGACCCCGTAGAGGGGGTAACCCCCCTCTGCACTCCCCCGTGTGGAAGAGTGTACATACTTCTAGGGTGTAAATACTTCATGGGGTATAAACACAGATGAAAAAAAAA
>JZKD02S0174028.1:331425-342039 GCA_000966675.3 Picea glauca | reverse complement strand
GATCATTTTGATATAAATAATCTTTCATCTGCATCTTCCATAACTGGTAGTTTTGGCCGTTAAATTTCTCGACCCTAAACTTTACATATTCCACCATTACTCCCACTCGAACCAGGAACCCTCCTTTCTTGCGAGTTACCTTTCTCTCTGATACCAGTTGTTAGAAAAACATGACCGTGGAGCAATAAAATAAAAAAAATGCGGAAATAAAACACAAAATATATACAATAAAATAGAGACACAGATATACGTGGTTCACCCAGTGTGGGCTACATCCACCAAAGAAATTGCTAGGTCCTTCCTTTATTATTATCTAGCAAATGAAGGGATACAACCTACAAAAAACCCATTGTAAATACCTCTTCTCTCTCTTAGAGTCTCCTATCTTAGAATACAATATTCATGATAATGCATAGTCATAATACATTTCCCTCTTAGGGAAAAAAACCCTAACATAATTTCTATCGTTAGATCTATGAACTTATAATTAACGGTCCAAATTTATAATGAAATTACAATATACATTTACAAGGCAATTTTTCCTTCGGTGGCTTTGCCCCCGAACCCCCGTCGGGGGCCTGCTTTCCCATGCACCCCCCTCTACACTTCCCCACGTGGAAGAGTGTACATACTTCTGGGGTGTAAATACTTCATGGGGTATAAACACGGATGAAAACAAAAAAGGCCTCTAAATCAGAAAGATAATCAGGCTCCACAACCAACAAAAAATATATATAACACCTATGAAAGAAGAGAGAGTGATTTTTCTGCGTAATAGTGCTCCATTTTAGTATGTCCTCAAATCCCCTGTTAGAAAAATTAGAATATATCAGATTTGTGTGGACTTTAGGAAATAATCTCAATTATGGGAAAACATTAAAAGTCCTTATAAATAATTATTGAGGAAAAATAATTACGACATAAACATGAAATTGCGAGAAATGAATTAAAACACAAAAGTTCTCAAAATTCTATTTAGGGCATAGATAAAAATTTATGTTTAAATTATGTTTAATCTCCTAAATTTGGGAAGAATCCTCTTAAATTTTGGTGGGCAGTAAATCCTGGTAGAAACATCGAATTTACTGTGGAGGTAAATCTTTGTATTATGACCATTTCCTTAAATTTAATAAGAGTAGTAAAACACAATGATAAGGAAATAAAATTTATTCATTTACCCACAAGAAGGGAAAGATTATAATTATATTTTTAATTTCCATAATGGAGAATTTTTTTGGTAATATAGACTTTTATTAAAGCCCTTTATAAAGAATGGAAATTTATTATTTTCCTTTCCTTATTTTCTATAAGAGAAATTATTTTCTTTTAAATCTTCCAAGTAACAAAACTGAGTAAGACTATGGAAATATATGTATATATGTCTATATACATATGATTATTATGATTATTATTATTATTCTTTTATTATTCTGAAAATGAAGGTTAAAGCCCCTGAAGCATAAAATACATGAGACCAAAGAGAATATATTTATTATTATTTTAATGTCAAAAACACCAAGGAATAAACAATGACCAAATGCTTTAACCTTCTCGTAGTCTTTGGAACTCCGGGAGTTCAAAGCTCTAGGGCTCTGATGCAAGAGAATCGCCAACTCATCAAGCGAGCCAACACAGAAGCAGAGGACAGCTAGATGAGCCAGCACACATTTTGAAATGCTTTGGAACTGTTGCGCAAATCATTAAATGAGTCATTTAAGATAAAGGCACACTTGTGTATTGTAATGGACCTTGAACCTTTAAAGCTCTCGTCCTTAGATAGATATTTGGCATTTAATATAGTTAATGCGGGTAGATAGGAACTTAATTGTAGATTTGATAGCTTTAGATTCCAAGAGGGAAAATGGATATAGACACCCTCATTGTATCTTTGTATTATTATCAATTCAGGAAGAGCAGAAGAGCAAGCAGAGAGTTGCATGAAGAACACCCATGTACAGACATTTGAATTAATAGAAGAACTGTGATTCAAATTCATGGTTTGTGTTGATTCTCTGTGTGTTGATGTTGATATGCTCGTGAATGTCTATTTCCTGTCATCCAATTGCTTTTATATGTTGTGTATGTGATTTCATGGTTGAATTGAAGTCTGAGAGGGTGAGTGAATGAGTTCCAATTGTTTCTCTAATTGAACCAGAAGATTCCTGCAAGGACTGCAGTCGAATTTTCTGCAAGGAGTGCATTGACAGAAGGGTTCAATTGGAGTTAGCTTTTGTTCTCATTTCCTCGAAGGTCCAGTTAGGCACAGTGCCGTGTAAGGAGGACGCAGGCCAAGCTAAGTCTCGGAGTTGCAATTCTGAGTAGAGTATTGGAAGACTGTTTTTGCAGGTGTGCGCAGAGTCAAGGGACTTCAACACGGAGGCGTCATTGAAGGTTTTCCACAAGGAGTGTGCGCAAGGAGTCCCCAGGAAGACTTGATAATTCGAGAACAAGATCAGGAGAAGTATATCCTTCACAATCTGTTGAAGGACTGCACATAAGGTTTCCCATCAAGAAAGTCCTTCAGGGAGAGAGGAGAAACGGTCAAGATCTCGAGGAGGGAACTCGTGGAAATCCCGCCAGCTGTCAGAACCGACCGATTAGAAAGGAGGTCACATTCATATCCGAGCCGAGATCGAAAGGATGGTGAGCCATTGGATCAGTAGTTGATTTCCCGTCAGTCGTTAGATCTCGAGGAGTTACGTAGGGGTTAAGCCCTAGTGTGCAAAGAAGAAGTCTCGGACAAGTCATTAGGAATTCCGAGGGTGCAGAATCACGACATCAGGAATCGCGATATGCGATATTCCGAAAGGATCAGAACTGTCCATCATTGAGACACATGTCAGGGGATCCCGAGGAGTTGGAGATCGGAGAATCAGGGTTTCTAAAGATAAGAAACACTTGCCGCTTGGAATCGCGAAATGCGATATCCTGACAGAAGGGTCATGTGGGTCACAGTCAGGGTTAGTAGAGGATAGGTGGCATACCATATTGGGGATCGGAAAAAGGTAAGTCCCGAATCCTTTGGCATCAGGATTCGGGATCATGTGAATGCCGAAATCCCGATAGAAGTGACAGGAGTTGAAGGAAAGGTCAACCCGCACATGTGTATCAGTGCATCGACACATAGGGAGTCGGGGATCAATGAGGTAAGTTGTTTTCGACATCGTAAGTGCCGAAATCCCGATAGAAGGATTTTCTATAGAACAGGAGGCATTGACATTTACCCATCGGAGTTCGGGGTATTGTGGGACACAAAGCACGCGACCATAGGATTCACGAAATCGCGAAGTCCGATTTCTCGATCGTTAAGGGAGATCATTTGAAAAGTTGTTGTGGGTAAGGGAAATTCTCGATAGGGAATTAGAGGAACCTTCGAGTTCTTCAAGCCGTGAGAGGAATAAGATCCTGAGGAGAGCAGACGTGCTCCAAGGAGTGCGGCTGCGTCAGGTTTGGTATCAGAGAGAGAATATTTCTTTTTTTTTTGTAGCAGAGAAGAGGATTCGCCATGCCTCCCAGAAAAGAGAGACAATCACTTGATCCAGAGGATAGGGAGGTGCGAAGAAGAGGTAGGCCAATAGGAAATCCAGAAATGGAGAGATAGATGCATGATCTCTGAGCAAGACTTGAGGAGATGGAGACAACTCAAAGATGCACAACTAGTGCAAGGGATCTGAGTGATTTCGAGAATGAAGTCGAAGCTGAACACAAGGAGGAAGTTGCAACTGAGGATGCAAAGAATGAACGACTGATTAAAGATATTGCCAGGATGGGTGAGAAGGCAAGAATGGACATTCCAGTTTACGAGGGAAATCTGGATGCAGAGGAGCTTCTAGACTGTATTAGAGCTCTTGAAACCTACTTCGATTATGAAGATATCGAAGAGGATAAGAAAGTTAGGCATGCTGTCACACGCTTGAAGGGACATGCAGAATTATGGTGGGACGAGCTACAAGCTGATAGACGCTGCAAAGGTAAGCAGAAGATCAAGAGTTGGGATCGAATGATTGCGAATATGAAGGCAAAGTTCATCCTAAGAGACTACCAAATTACTCTATTTAGGAGGATGCAGAACCTGGGATAGAAACTGATGATAGTGAAAGAATACACTGAGGAATTCTATCAACTGAACATCAGGGTAGGTCATCGGGAGAGCGATGATGAGAAGGTTGCTAGATATCTGAATGGTCTGAGATACGACATTCAGGATGAACTAAGCATGGTGACCATTCAGACTGTGGAGGATGCTTATCAGATGGCTCTGAAAGAGGAAGAGAAGCTGAGTTGTAAGCGAGGTCAGCGAGGGAGAGGCAGGAGTCAGCCCAGAGGCAAGTTAGTTGCCCAAGACAAGTACCAGAAGCCCAGGGAGGAATGGAGGAAGCCTCAGGGTAAAATTGAGAGAGGTGCAAGTTCATAGCAATGCCAACACGTTGAACAGAGAGGGCAGCACACAGAGCAGAGCGGAGGATATGCTGACAACAACAATTTTCCTCATACCAAAGGCAGAGGTAGAGGAAGAGGTGGAGTGATCACATGCTTCACATGTGGGAAAAATGGGCACAAGTCATTTGAGTGTCCAGAGAAAAAGAAGGACATCGAAGAAGCTCACATCGTCGAAGCATAGAAGCGAGACATTGAGGCCGAAGACATAGAGGGCGGAAGGTCGCTGATGATGCGAAAAGTTCTCTTAATACCCGGAAAGGAGGTGGAGGACTCAACTCAGAGGACCAAACTTTTTAGAATGGCTTGCAAAACCAAGGATTGGGTATGCAAGGTTATTGTTGACCGTGGTAGCACAGATAATCTCATTTCAACCGAGATGGTGGAAAAGTTGGAGCTGGAGACAACTGATCACCCGAGTCCATATAAGGTTTCGTGGCTACAGAAAGGACACCAGGTAAATGTTACTAAACAATGCTTGGTTGAATTTAAAATAGGTGGATATAATGATAAAGTAATATGTGATGTCATTCCTATGGATGTATGTCATTTATTGCTAGGTAGACCATGGCAATATGACAGAAATGTGGTTCATGATGGGAGAATGAACACATATACCCTGGAGAAGGATGGGAGGACATACAGGTTGCTTCCGATAAAGGATAAGGAGGTGAAGACGGAAGTAAAAAACACAGTACTTCTCATGAGTGGGAAGGAACTTCTCATAGAGGTGAAGAAGAAAGAAGATCCACAATTCTTTGTGGTCAAAAAGCCGAGAATTTTTCTGACTAGCACAAGAGTGGATGATTTACCAGATGAGATTTAGGAATTGTTGAAAGAGTTCGCTGACATCATAGTGGACGAATTACCTCATTCGTTGCCACCGATGAGGAGTGTGAGTCACCATATTGATCTCATACCAGGAGCTAGTTTGCCAAACAAGGCTGCGTACAGATTGACGCCGCAAGAAAATGAAGAGGTCAAGAGACAGGTCCAGGAGTTGTTGGACAAAGGATTAGTCCAAGAAAGCTTGAGTCCATGTGTTGTTCCGATAGTGCTTAGTCCAAAGAAAGATGGAGGTTGGAGAATGTGTACCGACTCAAGGGAGATCAACAAAATAACCATTAGGTACATGTTCCCATTGCGAATAATGGATGATTTAATGGATTTCCTGAGTGGGGCGAAGTTTTTTTCAAAGATTGATTTGAAAAGAGGATATCACCAGATTCGCATGAGAGAAGGTGATGAGTGGAAGACAACCTTCAAAACCAACGAAGGTTTGTATGAGTGGCTAGTCATGACGTTTGGCTTGACGAATGCACCGAGTACATTTATGAGGTTGATGAATGAAGTCCTGAGGGAATTCATCGGAAAATTCGTCATTGTGTATTTGGACGACATATTGATTTACAGTAAATCAGAGGCTGAACATCTAAAGCATTTGGCCATTGTGATGAAGAAGCTACAGCAGGAGAAGTTGTTGATTAATATGAGGAAATCCTCGTTTATGAAGATAGAACTCATTTATCTGGGTTTTGTTATTTCAGCGAATGAATTGAGAATGGATCCGGATAAAGTAGAGGTAATTAAGAATTGGCCATCACCGAGAAATATTTTCAAGGTGAGAATTTTTCATGGTTTGGCTAGTTTCTACCGAAAGTTCATCAGGAATTTTAGTGGGATTAGCGTAGAGATGATGGAAAAAGTGAAGAAAAGACATAAGTCTTTTCACTGGACAACATAGGCTGAGAAAAGCTTCAATCTGTTGAAGAAGAAGATCAGGGAACAACCGGTTTTGGCGTTGTCGGATTTCCAGAAAACATTTCAGGTGAAATGTGATGCAAGTGGGTATGCCATAGGAGCGGTCTTGAGTCAGGAAGACAGGCCGGTTGCATATTTCAGCGAGAAGCTGGATGAGGCAAAGATGAAATACTCCACATATGATAAGGAATTTTATGCTATCATACAGGTGTTGAAGAAGTAGAGGCATTACTTGATCCCGAAAGAATTTGTTTTGTATAGTGATAATTATGCATTGCAGTTTGTGACTCAACAGGAGAAGTTGAATCAGAAACATGCAAAATGGGTAGAGTATATGCAAAATTTCACATTTGTGATTAAACATATTTTGGGTACTTCTAACAAAGTGGTTGATGCTTTGAGCAGGAGATGTTTGATGTTGCAGGAGTTCCGAGTCAAAACATTTGGTTTTGAAAATCTCAGGGACATGTACACAGGAGATGTAGATTTTGCAGAGGCGTATGAAGTAGCTGAGAATCCAGTTCTCATAGACAAAAGCCCTTGGATAGACTATATGATCCAGGAGGGATTGTTGTTCAGTGGTAATCAATTGTGCATTCCGAATTGCTCCATGAGGGAGAACCTGTTGAAGGAGAAACACAGTGGTGGATTAGTAGGACATTTTGGTCATGACAAAACATTCGCGAAGCTGAGCGAATCATACTTTTGGCAGGGATGCGAGAATATGTCAAGAGGTTTGTTGAAAGATGTAGATTTTGCTAGCATTCGAAGGGGAGGAAGTAGAATGCAAGATTTTATCAACCATTACCCATACCAGAGAGACCATGGGAGGCGATAAGCATGGATTTTGTATTGGGTTTTCCAAGGACACAAAGAGGTGTTGATTCAATATTTGTGGTAGTGGATAGGTTTTTTAAGATGGCACATTTCATCCCATTCCATAAAACCAGCGATGCGACGCACATCACAAATCTGTTTTTCAAGGAGGTCATTCGACTTCATGGATTGTCGAAAAGCATAGTTTCAGACAGAGACACTAAATTCATAGGGAATTTTTGGAGGACGCTATGGAAGAAGCTAGGAAATAACTTGGTGTTTAGTTCTTCTTATCATCCTCAGACAGATGGACAGATAGAAGTGGTCAACAAAAGTCTGGGATACTTGCTGAGGAGCTTGGTGATAGAGCACCATAGCAGCTGGGATAATATATTACCACAGGAAAAGTTTGCATACAATGATTCAGTGAATCAGAGCACAGGAAAGAGTCCATTTCAGGTTGTATATGGGATGCAGCCGAGAGGGGTTTCCGAACTGAGGGATTCAGAAGAGACTGCTACTAGCAGTGCTAGTGCAGAGGAATTCGATGAGGCGATGAAGGAACTTCACAGCAGAGTGAAGGAGCGAATGCTGAATTCAAGTCAGGAATATAAGCGCAGAGAAGATCAACATCGGGGACAAATTAATTTTGAAGTTGGTGATCTAGTTCTAGCACATTTGAGGAAGGAAAGGTTCCCAAGGGGAACATACAATAAGTTGAAAATGAAGAAAATCGGGCCATGCAAGGTCCTGAAGAAATTCAGAGAAAACGCTTATGAGATCGAGTTTCCAGATGGCATCGAGATATCTTCGATATTCAATATCGTATATTTATACCCATACAGGGCCGAAGAAGTAGAGACTGGAACTGAACAGCCAGAGGTTCAGTGGCAGAAGCAAATGCCAGTTACAAAGAAGCCACGGATGGAGCAGATATTGAATAAACGAGTGGGTAAGAAGACCAGAAGGAAGAAATATTTTGAATATTTGGTCAAGTGGAAGGGCCATCCTGTTGAAGATTCCAGCTGGGAGACTGAAGCAGAAATACACAAGCATGGACAGACCATGCAGGAGCTCATGGACAGGAGCCCATGAAAATTTTCAAGCGAGGGAGTATGATGCAGGAGCATCGCCAACTCATCAAGCGAGCCAGCACGGAAGTAGAGGACAGCTGGATGAGCTAGCACACATTTTGAAATTCTTTGGAACTGTTACACAAATCATTAAATGGGTCATTTAAGATAAAGGCGCACTTGTGTATTGTAATAGACCTTGAGCCTTTAAATCTCTCGTCCTTAGATAGATATTCAACATTTAATATAGTTAATGCGGGTAGATAGGAACTTAATTGTAGATTTGATAGCTTTAGAGTCCAAGAGGGAAAATGGATATAGACACCCTCATTGTATATTTGTATTATTATCAATTTAGGAAGAGCAGAAGAGAAAGCAGAGAGTTGCATGAAGAACACCCATGTACAAACATTTGAATTAATAGAAGAACTCTGATTCAAATTCATGGTTTGTGTTGATTCTCTGTGTGTTGATGTTGATATGCTCATCCAATTTCTTTTATATGTTGTGTATGTGATTTCATGGTTGAATTGAAGTCTAAGATGGTGAGTGAATGAGTTCCAATTGTTTCTCTAATTGAGCCAGAAGATTCCTGCAAGGAGTGCAGTCGAATTGTCCGCAAGGAGTGCGTTGACAGAAGGGTTCAATTGGAGTTAGCTTTTGTTCTCATTTCCTTGAAGGTGCAGTTAGGCATAGTTCCGTGTAAGGAGGATGCAGGCCAAGCTAAGTCTCAGAGTTGCGATTCTGAGTAGAGTATTGGAAGACTGCTACTGTAGGTGTGTGCAGAGTCAAGGGACTTCAACACGGAGGTGTCGTTGAAGGTTTGTCGCAAGGAGTCCCCAGGAAGACTTGAGAAGTTGAGAACAAGATCAGGAGAAGTAGAGCCTTCACAATCTGTTGAAGGACTGCACAGAAGGTTTCCCATCAAGAAAGTCCTTCAGGGAGAGAGGAGCAACGATCAAGATCTCGGGGAGGGAACTCGTGGAAATCCCGCCAGCCGTCAGAACCGACCGATTAGTGAGGAGGTTACAGTCATATCCAAGCCGAGTTCGAAAGGTTGGTGAGCCGTTGGATCAACAGTTGATTTCCCGTCAGCCGTTAGATCTCGAGGAGTTACGCAGGGGTTAAGCCCTAGTGTGCAAAGGAGAAGTCCCGGACAAGTCATCGGGATATTGAAGTCATCAGGAATTTCGAGGGTGCAGAATCATGACATCAAGAATCGCGATCCACGATATTCTGAAAGGATCAGAACTGTCCATCGTTGGGACACGTGTCAGGGGATCCCGAGGAGTCGGAGATCGGAGAATCGGGGTTTATGAAGATAGGAAACACTTGCTGCTTGGAATCGCGAAATGCGATATCTCGACAGAAGGGTCGTGTGGGCCACATTTAGGGTTAGTGGAGGACAGGTGGAATACCATATCGGGGATTGGAAAAAGGTAAGTCTCGAATCCTTTGGCATCAAGATTCGTGATCCCGCGAATGCCGAAATCCTGATAGAAGTGACAAGAGTTGAAGGAAAGGTCAACCCGCACGCGTGTATCGGCACATTGGCACATCGGGAGTCGGTTATCAATGAGGTAGGTTGTTTTCGACATCGTAAGTGTCGAAATCCCGATAGAAGGATATTCGATAGAACAAGAGGCATTGACATTTACCCATCGGAGTTCAGGGTATTGTGGGACACAAAGCACGCGATCATAGGATTCGCGAAATCGCGAATTCCGATTTCTCGATCATTAAGGGAGATCATTTGAAAAGTTGTTGTGGGTAAGGGAAATTCCCGATAGGGAATTAGAGGAACCTTCAAGTTCTTCAGGCTGTGAGAGGAAGAAGATCCTGAGGAGAACGGACGTGCTCCAAGGAGTGCGGCTGCGTCAGGCTCCAAGATGTTTGGGTGATGGGATTCCATGAGCCAAAGTTACCGAATACCTGAACCCTTTCTTTCCTTGAGCAAGGTTGCATATGTAATAAATACAATTATTAAATTATTGTATTTAATGTGATCAATTAACATAATCCAATATAATATAACTTTAATACAATATATATTATATTATAATCCAAATTATTTCATTGTATTTAAACCACAATGCAATTACAAGTGGGTCCCCTTTGGGACTCTGGAACTTGATAACTCTGGTTTATTGAGAATTAAGAGTTGTATGGAAGAGTCGAAGGAGATTGACTCGGAGAACTCTCTCTCTCTCTCTCTCTCTCTCTCTCTCTCTCTCTCTCTCTCTCTCTTTTCAATCATCAAATATAATATTGGAGAATTTTAAAACCTAGGCGTAATTTTTTAGGAATATAAAATAAAATATTATATTATTTTAAGGTTTATTAAAATGGATACAGGTGAATGAAGCCATATTTTTTTAAATATTAAATAATATGGAAATGTGCATAAGTGGGGCCACTTCTAAGCTTTAGGACTCCGGGGCTCTGAGAGATTTGAGACGTACAAAGGATGTGTTCGAGAGCTGAAGGAAAGTAACACAGATCTCTCTCTCTCTCTCTCTCTCTCTCT
>JZKD02S0174028.1:311662-322568 GCA_000966675.3 Picea glauca | reverse complement strand
TGAGTACATACCTTGATTTCCCATTGGTGGTCGAGGTTTCCATGGCTTTCTAGACCCCATGAGGTACAGTTTCTCCATGTCTTTCCCTGTTCCTTGAAATACTTCTTTCAGGCCTAGCAGAGAGGGGCATGAGCTTGTTGCATGATTTATCTCACAAATTGCACATTCCTCTATGGATTTTAGTGGACATTCCCTCTCTGGATACTTCTTTCTACACGTCAGGCAGAATATTTCCATAGTCCTGTCCAATTCTAGCTGCTTCTGCTTTACTTGCAGCGTATCCATCTGTGCTAATAGGGTGCTGAGGATATCCATCCTCAGATTTTCTAGTAGGTTTATGATTTATGCTTTTGTAACACCTCCGCCAGACCCTTTTACTGAGCGAATTCCTTTTCTGTTTCTTGCAAGTCCTCTTGAGCACTGAATGCATAACTCGTAGAGACCTTCGAAGGTTTCCTTAGAGATGTCTCCTTTTCCCACAATGTTCAATAGTTCCATTGAGTCCTCACAAAAATATCGGAGGAGGATAATTTTTAGAATTTCCTTATCCAGGTCAGAGTGACCCGACCTCTATAAGTTGTACTTGAATCATTCCACACAATCTTCCAAAATCTCGTCTTCTTTTTGTGCGAACTTGAAAAGTTCTTCCTTAATGTTTCGGGATTTACAGTAATCCTGGTATTTTTCTAGAAAAATTTTCCACATATCATCCCATGTGGAAATAGTACTTCCTCCAATGCCCATGAACCATCGTAGAGCCATCCCTTTTAATGTAGAAGGAAAATTTTTTAACTTTTGGGATTCCGTCATGTAGTCATACCCTCAGCACACTATGTCAAATTTCAATAGAAATGTGTCGGGGTCTTCTGAAACAAGCCCATGAAAGTTTGGTAAGGTTGCTAATGGAATAGGCTTAGTGGGCGCACCAACTCCCAGGTTTCCAATTCGAAATTCGATAGTGGAGGTTGTGGGAGCCATAAATATCTTCCAATAATCCCTGGGTATTTCACCAGACTCTATAGGAGGTGGATGAGGCTTCCTTACCCCTTGGGTCAGAGTTGCTTTAGCATCACTTCCCTGGTCCCTTGGTGATGAAAATACTCCTTTAATCCCTTCTTCTGCATTCTGATGACTTGATCCCTCAGCTACAACCCACTCTCTTTTCCTGGGGTGGTATGACTATGTTGAGGTTCTACTTGTGACCTCTTCCTCCTCTGTTGCCAGCATAAGATTTCCTTGGTCAGGTATGCCACTAGATATTTCTTCAACTACTGGGGGATCCTAATGTGTCGTATCACCCAAGGATGTTGTAGACAACACTGGTTGATCTATTGATCTTCCCTTAGATTTCACTCTTCGTGCCCTTGGTCTCACGGTTGCATGAGATGATGTTTCCGATTCATCCTTTTCTATAATCTGTTGGATGTAGGTCTTTCTTCCCAAATCTGGTCCTCCCTTCTTTGGGGCTTTACCTCTGCCCCATTATTTGGTTCTTTGTTCATACAAGTGTTGGTATGATGGAGGGTCTTGGCATGAACCTACAATGATTTAGTCTTGAAGTAAGGTGTCAAAGGACCATTCCTTCCCTAAGACAAAAGATTTTATGAAAAATAAAGGCAACTAAAAAAACAAGAATCTAAGGTTCAGGGCTTGGAGCAGGGCGTCAAAGGACTCTTCCCTCCCCTAGACAAGAACAAAACACACCACGGAAAAGACCTGATACTTTTCAAATCTGAAGTAGGGTGTCAAAAGACTCCTACCTCCCCAGGGTAAAAGCTAGGGTTTCCCAAAAAAAATACAAAAAAAAAACACAAGGGTTTGAAAGAAATAAATCTTAACTCAGGATCTGGAGAAGGGCGTCAAAAGACTCCTCCCTCCCCAAGACAAAAATAAAAACAAGTGGAAAGATCACCTATGCTCAGGACCTGAAGCAGAGTGAGAAAACTCGTTCTCTCCTCAGGATGAGAGATTGACCCTTTGGTTGGTCCAGATCGTTGTCTTGCAGCTTGTTAGCCTCCCCAACAATGACACCAAAATGTTGGTGTCCAGGTATGAACTATTTATTCACCCTTTTTCCTACATTAATTTATCAATCCAGGTGCGTATCCTTTCAAGGCAACACGCAAGGTATATGCAAGGGAAAAAGTACAATTCTTTCTAGCCAAGGGTTCATGATTAAGATTCAAAACATTATTGTCAATTGGATTAACTACAACTTCCGAAAGGTACTCATAAGAATCACACGCTGTAACAACAAGAATAAACTAAGAAATAACGTTGTAACAACAAGCATAAACTGATAAATAACACACAGAGGAAGACACAACACCTGATCAGAAGAGTGGGCCCAACTCTCTGATCAGGGTTGCACTGGTCACAGCGAAGATGAAGAAAGAAAAATAGGTAGTGTTTTATAAATATGAAAAAATTTATTACAATCTCAATGGGGACATCCCCAGTTACAGGAATAAATTGTCTTTTATACATCAAAAGGGAGAACAACCTCTTTCCCAAAAACATGGTAACCATATCCCCAAAAATATGCATTAGTTGGAACGGCACCAGTACCAAATGGACAGGATCAACGAAATGCCCAAGATGGTTCAGGGATCCGGGACTCCAGTTGCGTTGCCTCTTTATGGCTTAGTTGTTGCTGTGAAGAGCGGATCTGCTGTGGGATGAAGACCTGGTCCTGTTCTCTAGAAGCTGCGGTCAAACATTTGTTTTAGTGCTGCAAATAGGAAAAACTCCACAACTTTTACTTCATTAATAAAATATTCCAATAGAAAAGGTAGGGGTAATTAACTCACAGATTTAGCATAGTAAACATAGGTAAATAAGTGTAAAAAGGTAAAAAAGGTAATGGAAATGTAGCAGAAAGATAGCCTGATTTGGTGCCCAACACAACCACTTTCTCTTTTATGTACTTCATCATGGAGAATGTAATGCTTGATCTCAATGTACTCCGGTCTGTGTGGAACACTAGTTTTATGAAGGCTACATATATCTCTAATCATTATAGTATATCATAGTTGGATTCAACTCTTTTGTTTCCTGCTAGCTCATAACATCGTGGTAAGACTCAAACTGAAACATATCCATGTGGCACTTCTTTTTTCATAATGAGATTTTATCATGGATTAGCAATCCATCATCCTATAATTCTGAGTAACCATTCTGATTTTTATCATAGAAGGTTTTCACCATGCTTCTATTGTGCATGAGAGGCTTTGCACCAAGTTGTTTGAATCCATACAAAATCTTCTTCCATATGAATTCAAGGGTCTCTTTCTCGTATACATCAAAGCCTTGAGGTTGCTCTACATACATGCTTTGTTCAATTATTCTGGAGAACAATCTTTGCATTCATCTTATGTAAAATCCAATCCATGGATATTGTGGACGATATAATGACTCATGTAGAGGTATGTCTGGTTTACTGGAACAAGAAATCATTATAGTCTTCTCCCTCCATCTGGGAGAACCTCTAGTTTTGGATCTTGCAATGCTTACATTCATAAGTCTTCCATACATTGTTCTTCATCACAAATTTCAGTTCCTCTGCTTGATTTCTTTTAGTGAGTTAAGGTCAGACTAGTAGTCTTGTGATTCTTGATACAATGACTAGTTGTTTTGGATTTTCTTTCTCTCTTGTAATATCCATGTTCTTCCTCATGTTTCTCTTTATCTCTTGGGTCCATGGAGTTTTATAAATATTCCATGCCCTGAAGATTCCAACTTCTTCCTGTCATCATAGGATCATGGATGTGGATGGACAATCAAAGATACTTTTACGCTTCTTTTTGAAGAAGGATTCTTCTAAACTCAAATTGAACATGTACTTATTTTCATGGTTGTTACCATGGATATATACTTCATCATATTCAATGGATCATAGGATTATCTCCCTACTAATCCTTGCTTCATGTATGAATGGATGCTCTTCTTTTGGAAATATGTAATCGGCTCCTTCCATCTAACAGAGTCCATGCTTCCGTCTGCATCCTTATTTCCTTTTGCAAAGTCTCATAAGTATTTCTCCAATTTCCTCTTGATTGCTGACTTCTTTCTATCTTTACTTCTTCTAGGTTTCTTCAAGATTGATTATGATTTCGGCTTATCTTGCAGTTGTTACTTATGTAATAACTTCCACATGAATTGTTACCAAGGGTTGTTGATGTACTTCATCCTTTCATGTGTATTGTCTGACTTGTATTCATAGTGATAGAAATCCTTATGTTGTTGTTCTTCCATAGGTATAGTTTCTCTTGGAACATATTATCTTCTAAGAAATAGATATGCAAGATATGTACAAAAAACATGGTATGTACAAGAACTATGGAGAGTATTGTTACCTTGTCTTAGAAGAAGAATTTTGTTTCATCCTTCTTAGTCTTGTTTGAAGGTTCCTTTTCTTCAACAACTGATGCTTCGTGTGTCTCCTTCCTTTTCTTTAGCTCAAGACAATGATTCTTGTAGTGACCATATTTTCGACAGTTGAAGCATTGTATTTCTGACATATCTTTCTCTTGATTTGACTTCTTCCTTGAGCCAAA
The DNA here is from genome assembly GCA_000966675.3 of Picea glauca. NCBI lineage: Eukaryota > Viridiplantae > Streptophyta > Pinopsida > Pinales > Pinaceae > Picea > Picea glauca. The sequence goes on along the minus strand of JZKD02S0174028.1, from coordinate 318,012 downwards.
CTTCCTTTTGTTCCTAAAATTATTGAATCTTGATGTGAAGGCTTGATCATCATATTTCTTTTGAGGTTTATATTTTGCACTAATCATTGATTCTTCTTGTGCACAAGAAGTCCAAAGTTCTTCAAATGTAGGATACTCCTTCCTTGTGTTCATTCTTGCGGCAAATGCATCCCATGTCTTTGGAAGACTGTTGAGTACTATATTTACCATTTCCTTCTCTAAAATGATTTCTTGAATAGCTTGTAGTTGATCTCTTAACTAATATATTCTCACAAAGTATGATGTTATGATGTCATCATCATTCATCCTCATGTCACGGAGCTCATTCTTCAGACTCATTAGTTGTCCAATGTTTCTAACTGAGAAGAGGTTTGTTAGGGAATTATACATCTTCTTAGACAAATCAATATGGGAGATGTAGGGTATCAAGTGGTCTTTTATAGAATCCACTATGATACTCATGGCATTGATTTCATTGTCTTTGAACATCTCCATAATTGCAACGTTATGCGGTTCCTCCTCTTTTCCTTCTTCACACTCCGGTTCCATAATCTTTCCTTTTGTGATATCCAACACTTTGTTCTTGGAAAGGATGAGATCAATCCTTGTATTCCATGCTCTAAAGTTAGAAGCCCCTTATAACTTGTTTTATGACTTCATAGAGTAATTCATGGTTTCTTTGACTTGGTCAACCCTAGATTTGACCAAAAACTCAAACTTGACGTCTTAGCTTACTGAGAGTACCAGGATATGCGCTAGGATAGGGCACACTAGTATATCCAAGAATTAGGTCAATCTCTTCACTTAAGGTGCCTCAATGAGAGGGTTAGGGTCTCATTGCTGCAGTAGAAACTGGTTGCAACTGCAACTGAGAAAATCCTCCCAAACTATCTTCCAGCGGTTAGACTGTTCGAAGATAGTGTGGTCCCATAACCCGTTAGAATATAATGGATGTGCTTGTTTAACCATAGACAATATAGAAATATTGTCACCCAACCATAGGCCGAAGCCATCCCCGATCACCTTAACCTTGACAAAGAATCATTTCGGAAGCAAACTCTAGACTGGATAGCCAAACAAAGGTGGCACACCTTTGTCCAAGGATAGTGCACCAAAAACAAGAGTAACAAGATCCGATTAGATATTCCAAACCATAACCAAGAGAGAGTCCAAGCCAAAACTAAAATCTGCTAGTTGCAGCAACTGCAACAACAACTCTCCTCCAAACTTGCGCACAAAATGGCCAACTGTTGTGTGTACAAGTGTTGCTTCTACAGTTTTGATAATACTGGCCAGAATGAAGACTAGCCTCCTATATTTATACTAATTCTAGCAAATTGCATGGGCTGACTTCTCATTTTGGGTACTAATTCTTTAGTATATAATATTTCCTTTAGCTGAATTCTTCTCTTGGATACTAATAACCTAATACAAGTCATTCTCTTGAGCTGACTTGTCTTCTAGGGTTACTAACCAATTAATTAGGGTTTCTTCTTGCTTCCTGGAATATTATATTCTCATCAGGCTTACACGTGGAGGTAAATACCTCCTACAGCTACCATAATATCAACAATTATCTCTTGATATTTTCTAATGACTGCCTTATAACTATGCCGAGCACATCTTGAAATTGAGTATAGAGTTTTAAATGGTATTGGTGGATAAAAAAGGTAGGAAAAGGAATACTAATCAAAAACTAAAATAAGAACATATAGATCATATATCAATACCATTGGGCATGGATTATTTTGTTAACATCCTATGGATCAAAGGAAATCGAGCTAAATATCAGACAAGATTTTTTTCATTATGGCGGATATAAGAAAAGGAAAAAAAATATGAACCACAAAATGACCTATTCTAGATCAACTTTGCACCTCCATGAGATAGAATATCCACTAAATAGAAATGATTTATGAAGAATGGATAATGATACTTGAATAGATCACATGAATGATAGGAAGATACAATGAGGCTTCACTGCAAAAGAATCTATTATTCATGGAAAACTATTGATTCTCAATAACTATAATTTATTAAAGTAAGAGGATAAAATAAGATAAGGAACAAAGGAAATTACAAACTGATAATAAAAATCTCAAGAATATTTGATAATAACAAACTACAAAGACAAATTTCCCATAGGATTACAATGATGCACATAATCCTCTCAAATTTCTCATCTTTTTCTCTCTTCCTCACTTGAAAGATTCCCCTTTTTTCTCCCACCCAACTACATTCAAAATCCTACAATTTATAATCATTTACAATATTTGGATTGTTATCAGCTTTAGGGAATAAAATCTATTAATAAACCAAAAATAAAAGGAAACTTTGATTTGTGGCAAGAGATCTAGAGCTTCCAACCTTCTTCCTTGAAATTCTACCACACGATAGATGATTTCCTCAGCTAATGTCTAGAGACATGGGATTTGAAATTGACTATGGATAAGATGATGAGGCTAGTTGACACCTTAATGTGTCAGTTATTCATTTATCCAAAAATTGAGGAATACTTTTGTTGACCAAAATTAACCACTTGCTTTTCCACTTATCTTATCTAATATCGAATTTCCTTTGAATGCTTAAACTCTGTATCCAAATCTAAAATAGATTTTGACTGAAAATAAATATTAATACACACAACGATGAGAGAAGTTTTTTCAAAAAGTAGTATTATGTTGTGAAACAGTGTGACCCATTATGCAATGGTGTGGCCACAAGAATGTAAGACATCCAATAAATAAAACAACTCTTGAAATGAAACCAAAAAGACGTTGAAACCATTTCACTTTAGAACTTAGATGGGGCACTTTGCATTGGGTCTCGGTGCTTGGAATATAGCTTACACTTGAGCGATCTCATGAGATTCTTGTGTTGGTGCTTAGATGATATTTTGATTCTTGTTCGACACCTCAGTGCTACTCTGTCCCTTGATGTTTAATGCATGTTAGCGCTAGAGAAAGGCCCCTTTTATTGTGTAATGGGAATGATCCCATATGCACACAGTGTAATCGACTATTATTCTTGATAAATACAATTGTACCACCAATATATCAACGCGTTGAGAACAAATTATGTAGGCCTCTCTCGTTGGCACTCCATGTGTGGGTGCTCTCTCGATGCTTTGGCTCTTGGTTGGAAGTTTGGTAGTTAGTTGGTATAATTTAGTGGCATGTGTCTTGATGCAAATTGGAGATTGGGCTTATAGCCCAATATTTTTTTATAGAAATAACAATAGATTCTGCATCAAGTGAATTTCAAACCTTGACCCTTTAATAAACATTACTGAAACCAAGAATTTCTCACAACACATTCATTTTCATAGCATGAGGGTTTAGCTACCGGAACTTTAAACTTCCTGTAGCAACTCCTTTTGAATTTTTGATAAATCTGCTACCAGATGTTCAATACATCATTAAAGATAAAACCCTTTGAATATGCACTTAGCTTCTGGAAGGCCAAAAATTTCAGGGACATACTGACAATGAAATTTTTGATACTAAATGATCAACTTATCTTTCTTTCATCCAAAATGTGCACTAATAGGGAGGAGTTATTATGCAAATCCATCCAAATTTATTGTTGTTTCCCTCTCATAATTGTAGGAGCCATGATGTCCACTTTTACACCACTGCTATCACTACTTCTTGTGCACTGAAATACAATGGTGGTACGTCGGTTTGTCGATGCAATTCCGTCGGTACTCTAACGAAACCTGGTTATTAGTTTTTTTGGTGTAATGGGGTCAGATATCCAATGAAAATGTTGACGTCGGATATCCAACACACTGTTGTCGATTATGCCGATGAACCTAGGGACCAAAATCTTGTCAAAATTATGATGTAACTACACATCACATATTTGACATCCATACAGTATATCTAACTGAGGGGCAATTACCTTACACATATATTACTGTCACACTTGTCATCGAATGTTTGAATTTCATTTTCATCGGATATTTGAAGTCTATATAGTATATCCAACGAAGGTGTTATACCTCCGATGGATTTTAGTTTTGGAATGTACATCGAATATCCATTTGGTGTTCATGTATGGGTTGTTAGTGTAGAAAACTAGTTGACACTTATTTTTTTTATGAATAAAGAATTGGTGAAGATTATACTCTCACTTTACTTCTACAGTTTTGTTAATAGTGGTGGGAAATGGAGGATATTCATATTAAAAACCTATTTTTTTTATGAATGTAGTCTAGAATAAATCATCTACTATGTAACCTACTACATCTATTGTGTATATTGTGGAGAAATCTAAGGAGGTGCCAAAGTTGGAGGTCTCTAATCCTAATGTTTCAAAATTACTTTCATATTACAAATCATCTTCTCTAATATGCATATTTAATGCATTTTGACCTTCCACATCGAATTTGTACCAATGGATTTACTCAACCTAGACAAAACATTATGAGTTTTATTTATGCTCTAATTTTATTTTTTTTAATTCATTTTTCAAATCTTGTTGATTATCAAAAATATTTAGAGGAGGATGTTGGATTTGGGAAAGAGAGGGTATTTTTTAGACCCCATTGTTCCCTAATTTTGATCCAACTAGTATGCCTATAATAAAAATGTTATCTATACTATGGATAACTATATAAAAATAGATATAAAGCAAATTAATCTAGGTATTTTCACATATGTTTGATTATGTATTTAGATTGACATTAGCTAGGGTTTTCAAGATGAGATTCCCTTACAAAAGGAAATTTTTAGATGGGTTTAGGTTTTGGATTATGATAATATTTATTTTATATGTTAGCTATACCAATAAATAGGGCATATCTAGGATTCTTGTCCTAAAATTAGATCATACTTTGAAAGAAACCAAACCAAAAGGTTTGAAAGCATGTTAACAACCATATATATAGGATGAACATGATTGGAATGATGTAAATCAACAACCTCCTATTTCAACAAAGGAGAACAATTTTTATCTAGAAGTCCTAAATGAGGAACCTTGTCCTCCTTTAGTGGATAGAGAAGAAGGATGAATGCACTTGTTTTCTCATTGATGGTTATCATTGTACATGAATCTCCTTCAGAGGTTTTAAATTCTAGTTAATCACTATGGACTCTTCTTTATATGGGTGGCATGAGATTTTTCAATTCTAGTTGATCATTATGGACTCTTGTTTAGAGGGGTGGAATGAGATTAAAAAGAAGAATGAATGAAAATGTAGGTTTTAGGATTATTTTATTAAGAAACATAAATGAAATGTAAATTAGATACTTAAGTCTAATTATGACCCCTACTTCCTATAGCCCCTAATGCTTAACACATTACTACGGTTGGATCACCTCCTCCCGGGATAAACTAACAAAATTCCTCTCAAGGGATGAAGAAAAATGTTCCATGGGTCTTATGATAAAAATATGCCTCTTAATAGCGAAATTCTCCTCAAATAATTGGAAAGACTTTCCTTGTGCAATGATTGAGCTCAATTTGTCTGAAGTAAGTAAAGTACCCTTGTCCCAAGGGACTGTAAATAGACTAGGAAGGCAGAGGAGAATTAGGAGAGGAATCACCTGAGAAGAAAAGGGAGTTGTAGATTAAGATTAGGTACAAAAAGGTTATGTCCATTTCCAACCATGACAATTTTTCCTTATCTAATTGAAATTGCAATAAACGTTCTTCTTTTTAGTCTCAAGATAAGAGAGTTTCTAGAAGAAATGGAAGAAGTTAAACTATCTTTTAAAAACCAAATAATTTGTTTCAAATCATATTTTCCAAGTAATAAAATCAAATAATTTTTATTCCATAATTTGAAACCCAAATATTAATGCAAAGCTTCCTTATTCCATTATCATGAAATAAAGGTTATATTTTAATATTAAAGAATTATTGTGATGATCGATCATTTAGTAATTATAATACATCATATATTTAAAGAGTTTTATGAAACTACATTTACATATAATATTTAATATTAATTATTTTTATATATTTATTAAAAACATATAATATTTAATATTTTATAGTAGTTATTTATATATCCATTAAACAAGTGAGACATAATAACTAACATATTTTTATAAACTCAAAGCCATTGCAAGTCCCACCTAGCACTCCAATTGTGCCATGATATCGAATAATGGTAAACTAAATTTCATCAAAGTTATTACTTCAATCAAATTTGCATATGATGTTAATAGCGCATTTGAAGTTCTCATTTTTCATCTCCACTTAACCAAGTCACTAGAGTGGCATCTTATTTGTGATATTTAGCACCTTCATCTATAATTGTGCATATATTACCTGTCACCTCCCTTAATTCTATGTTGTTGGAAAGCTTCAAATTCTCTTCCCCATTCCCCAAAGGGTATCCC
>JZKD02S0174028.1:275684-308251 GCA_000966675.3 Picea glauca | reverse complement strand
TTTATTAACTAGTAGGTGAGGACTATTGTACCTAGCCTAGATGATTACGACAAGTGTGAGTTGTGGTAGGTAGATGGAGACATGTTACAAAGTATTTGGATATGAGGTTTCCTTTGTTACCATAGTTGAGGATTAATATGGATAGTTGATATTTTACTTGACAATTATGAGCGCAAATGAGATTGGAACAAGTACCTTTGGTCATGAGAAGTGATGAAGGGTTTGTTATAGTAGGTTTTAGAAGAGGGACTATTTCTATTGAAGAAGAGGGATTAGGTGATGTAATGTGACTTGTAAAAACCTAGGCAATTTTGGAGCATTCTAGCAATTGGTCATTAGTGTATAGAGTTTTTGGGATAGACTGGTGCTCCAAGGCATAACAAGTGGAAGCATTATGAAAATATATTTGTGGAAATGACACCAGCAAGGGGGTCTTGAAGGTGTACCAATACTAGGGTTAGGGTTATATTTAGGGTTAGCAATAGTATAGGATTGTGACAACATACCATTGAAAGGAGGATGTGAAAGTGGAGGGTGAGAAAAAAGAGGACGGTGGCATATATTAATTTTTATTTCTATGGAAAGATAATAGACGAATGCTTGATCTAAAGTGTTTTTCTCAAACAAAGATACTTCATGTTGAAAAATCACTAAAAACCCATAATTAAATTTAAAAACTGGTAGCTCCTCAAAATATGTGATTTGGAGTTGGATCCAGAACTTTGTACCATGATTTCACCAAACTTCGTACCATGCTTTCACTACATCCACACCTCCAAATGGTCATATGTCCATTTCATTAAATCCATCATTGTAGTGTGACTATTTCTGTGTCTCTGATTCACTCTCTCCATCATTGAGAGTGAATGGGTGATAAAGAAATAATGATAAGACAATGATGGATTGAATGAAAGGGACATATGAACTTTTGGAGGTGTGGATGTAGTGAAATCATGGTACAACTTTTGGGAGGGTAGGAATTAATTGGAGACACAAAGGAAAATGGTTATGCTTATTTTTTATGGAATGGATTAATACCCAACAGTGATACTAGCCTACCACCCCCTCCTCCCTTAGAAATTCTATCTAGTAATTAACTCTATCATGTAGCCTTTCAGTATCCCCATATACGAGAGGTAGCTAAATTGCTATCAAGGTGTAGAAAATACACCTATGGAAAGTGAAAATATTAAGTTCTCAATGTTGTAGCTGCATTAAGTGCTCCAACACCATATCGTTGAGAAAGGTACATTGTAATCATGATGTATATTAACATCCCTTAGACACCCCTGCAACTAATGATATCAATCACACTTCCTAGACCTATCTTGGATACAACATAACTAATGCCTCCTACCTACACCCATGAAGGAGTTATATTTAGAAGGTTTTGGTATAGGCTCGCTGGAAAATGGAGAAGGAAGGTCACTCCCATGTGACATGTGTTTCATTGGCTTGTTACCAAAGAAACTTCAACAAGACACAAGATATGGAGGGTTAAGAATTGAGTAACATCCACAAGGAATTGATGTTAGTGGAAAGGAAAAAAGAAATGGGATATCAATTTGGATGGGCAACCATCTTAGGCGAGAAGGAGGAAGAGGATATAATCAACAATATTTTTCACCTTCATATGGAACTTATATTAGTAGAGCATTTATTAACACTCCATTTGGAATTCATAAGAAAGGATGTCCCTCTATAAATTTCTATTACTACCCCTCCTATGATGACTACCGACTCATTGTCACAACCCATATCAAGTGTAGTGTATAGCCCAATAGTCACACTGCATGCAACTAGTTCTATATTTGAGTTTAGTGTTTAGATCAAACAAGAATATTCTACATTGGAGTATTCAAGATAAGGGAGTGGAAGAGTGGACTCATTCAGTATACGGCCACAATTAGTTCTTATGGTGGAAGAAGTTGAAGAGGGAGATGAGATCCAATTGAAACTTGTCATTGACCTATGGAAGACATATCTACCCTCATTTTCCAAGATCATTATAGAATCAGAAATAAAGATGAAAGGAAGAGTTAAGGACAAGTATGATTACATGAGAAGACTATGGATTCATAATCTATATATCAAGGAACAAACAAGACAATGGGAAAAATAAAGAGAAGTGTTGCAGATACAAGCCAAATAAGCTACAACAAATTAGAGTCAATTGAGAAAACAAGGAACGAAAACCACCACTTTTTTTATCTAACCAAATGGAGTAGAGAACTATTTCACTAGTTATGTTAAAGAAACAATATTGAATACCTAAAATCTTTAAGAAAAAGTTGATGAAGTTGCAATGGAGGTAGGAGAAGAGTTATCCACACGTTTTTAGGAGGTGCTCCCACACTTACCTAAGGCCGTAGAAATCACATAGGAAGAAGCCATTGTTAAAATCAAGGTAAAAATAACACTACAACATATTGTAAAGGAAGGGAAAGGGTTGGTAGAGTCCATCACAAACTCAGAGGCAATATGTAAATAGGAGAAGAAGAAATAACTTGCAAGATAGTAAGCCACTAAGGAAGAAGATCACAAGAAAAGAAAAGGTTTGATCATTAAGCATGTGATTACTAAATCCCAAGTGTAGAGAATTTATAGTAGGTATGACTAAATTTTCAGAGCTCATGGATGAAATTTTAGAAGAACATATATATTCGTATAGCACCTAAGCATAAAATCTAGTAGAAAATAAGGCAAATACAAGAAAAAAATGAGAAGATTTACATTGAGGCCATCAAGTCAAACACTCCAAATGAAAATATGAAAAAGACTCAATGCATAATTTCCAAAATACCTAGATATTTGATGGTTGTCCATGTATGATATTCGTTTAACGCTGCTCCAATACATATCCTCCAGTAGTTGTTCTAATAATTTAACCAACACTTAAAGAATCGGCAAAATAATAAAATAAATTAACAAATATGTGTATTACTAAATAATAATTAAAAAGAATTGAGTGCATGAATACTTTAATGGGATCCTCTTTGTTTTGACAATAATTTATTGGAGTAGACTAATATTGGAGCAAACCTCCCTCGATTTGACGGAGCAGCAACAAAGTCAACATTGAATTTGTTGAATCTAGGGAGGTTTACTCCAAGATTATCCAAATACTAATTTATTCTCTACTAAGCATGAACAACCATGTGAAGGTGGAATCTCTTATGCCCACTCCCCTGATTCACATCACTCTCAATTCCCCAGTACCCAAACTATCTACTAGAAAATAGTTGAAAGCAAGACATTAACATTCTTGTATAGACACAAGAAAAAAAAACAAATCCATAGAGAAACATATGTGGTTTTGTGAATAAATAAACATATAATAATCATCCATTAACATATAACCTTCATTCATTTAGACACAAAATACTTCATCTCAATAAAAAATTTCATCAAAAAAATGTTTTCAGAATATGGTACATGATGTTTCTAAGTACAATCATAATCATTTCTTTTTTGGTTTGTTTATATTTGAAATGAATTCAAAAAGTAGGTCGTGATTTACTTCTTTCCCTTCATTTGTTCTGGCCTCTTCATGTCTTATTGATGACCTAGTAGTGTACTCATGACGTTGAGGCTTCTACAAGGGGGGGCGCGGATCATCAACTGCAATAAGAAATAAATGTTAAATTGATATTTTTTTTATTATTATTACAAGTATTTCATTAATAAAAGGATCATTAGAGTGTTATTTTCCTGCTTTAGTAGCGAAGGAAAGAAAAGTAGTTTCGAATGTTGCCATATGTTCCTCTTCCTGTCTAGCCTCATCCTCTAGATGCTCTACAATTGAAATAGGTAAGGTTATAATTAATACACCATTTGAATATAAATATTTCAAATTGTAATCCATACTACATTATTTATAGCACATGAAATACCTCCAGTACTGACCTGCACACCACCTTCATTGGGTGGCACTCTATCATCACTAGGTTGTGTTCTACTAGTGAGGACACTTGTTTCTTCATTAGTTACCTAATTAAAACAAACAAACACATTACTTTATGGAAAAAAATAGAATGTACAAGTAATTAATTATAAATAATGTTCATTGATTTTATTTACCTTTATGTTGGTTTGAGTGTCGGAAGGTTGTGCTTCCCCCAAGATTTTTTTGTGTTCAACCACAGCTTGAAAGTCATGCTTGAAAGAAATCTTGAGGTCTTCCTATGTTGGAGATTCTTTGAACTCCATACCTGCATATTTGTGTAAGAACATGAATTTTGATTCTTCTATGCAATTAAATTAAAATTGTTAACAACATATTATTTGGATGCAATTGATTTTTATCTACTTACAATTCGTACGGCCAATTTTGAGTAACCACCCGTGCCAAGTTTGTGTTGCCCATGTTTTTTTGTTTCAGCCTTGGTGGCTTTGGATGTGTTTGGGAGTCTATATTGAAAAGTTCCAAATATGTAATTAGATGTCACAATGACGATAAAGAATAATAATTACATTATTAAAAGTGTCACATACCTTCTTGAGCCTGACGTTGTCTTTCCTTCTTTTCAAAGCATGTTCTCCTTTGCATCTTCCTATAGGGACTTCCACTCACTCTTAGGAATCATTGGAATATGGTCATACTTAGGGTTATTTTTCAAATGAACCCTATATTGGTATGATAGATATTTTAAATATGTTCCTTCTTTTTAGGAGACTCCATATTTGTTGAAGGAGCCCTCACCGAACAGGAAAACCAACTTGTTAATGAGCTCAAATTTTAACTTGGAAATTTGGGAATTACACCTTGTGTGTATGGTGGGCCCAAATATATCCAAGTTCAATTCATTCATGTGCTTATAAAAATTTTCGTTTCCTATAAAAACATATTATCATTAGTTTAAAATAATCGCACATTATACGCAAATTTCAATTAGATTGTACATAATAAAGAAAGCACATATTAAATGCATGGAAGATTTTATATTTTCATAGGGACGAGCTCATCATTTACCGAAAAGGTAATCGATAGTGTTCCCATTCTAGTGACATGGGAAGATCCAGAAAAGCATGCTTCAAAATGTGGAAAGCCATGCTCTACATCCACACCATCCTGTGCACATTCTGGCATGTGCTCGTCAGGGCCGAGTGTAGTACCAACATCAACCTTGGAGGGTGTACCAATTTGAGTGAATGGTGTGATAGTATGATGTTTTGTCGGTGTAGCAATGATGTTGGTACCAATACCGGCCTCCGTAGGCACATCCTGGGGATCAAAATCTTGCAATGACTCTTGTAAAAATAAAGAGTTTTTTTATAAAGGAATTGTAAGAGTACAAAAATTTAAATCCAAAATAAATAAATAGGATAAATAAATATCTTTCTTAACTCATAGTGTTGAATTTTTTCCATCAAGGATTTAATTATTTCTTTTATCTCCATTTCAGTGATTGAATCTGAATCAAGGAAGAAAGTTCGATGTTTTATTTTCTCACAAGATTCCTTATTGTTTGGACTGGGTTGGTGGAGGAATAATTTTTTTCATCAATAAGCGCTTCCTCTGTATAATATATGGACCACTATAAGTTTGTTTCCTTCCCCCTATTACCCTGGGACAATGGTGTTTCCAACAAAGCAGTGCCAATATAAGAATTATTAAAAATTGAAGAAAATCAAAAGTATGCAAATTGATTTAATTGTAAAAAGCATAACATCAAAATATTTACAACTTTGAGGAGTCATCCTAATGTGGTAGCAAAGAAAAGATTGGTATTATCATTAAATGTATTTCCATATGATTTTTTAGTTCTAGTTTAGAGGATCATATTCAAGACAATGTATGTTTCTTGTCTTGTCTTGGAAAATCTTGATGAGCAAGATGTTGAAACACATGTTAGTGTTGTTCATGGACTAGCAATAGTTTTTGAAACATTGACTGGTGTAGCTATATTATAGTAAATGACAATCATAAAATATATGAGTCATTGCTTACAGGTTCAGTAAAATAGTATATGTATCGCCGTCATAATATAAACATATGTATCTACTCAATTCAAATTGTAATCAATCAACAACTCTTCCCCTACAACTATTGATTTTATTGCACATACGAATACATGATTTCATTCACACCCCTCAAATATGCAATTAGGTTTCTTATTTTTGATCTCAGGTTGTGTACTGTTTATAAACCTTGCATATTCCTCGCTTCTTTTGGCCTTCCGTCAATATAAATACATGCTCCTTTATTTTGATCATTGTGTTTTAGTTGTATATAATTTGCATCCACACCATATCTTTGCATACTTTTTGTATATTGGACTATATGTATCCAATATTTGTAGATGTAATAGGGTCCCACATACTCCATAAATTCAATTATTATGTCGTAACGGACCTTTATTCCATACATGGAAAATAGCCCCAAGCCATGTAATGATGATGGAGCAATGTGGTATATCCTTTCGTTGACACAAAAAATAGTGTTTATTTAAGGAAGATCCTTGGGTACCCATCATTTCACTAGATGGTTGTACCTCAAGGGAACCTTGATGTCGCCTATGCTCTCATCATAATAAGAACATGACTCCACTTTAGCAAGAAAAAATTCCATGCATCTATGGAATTTTCTTCCGGTCTTCTCACCTCTAGTTGATCTCCGCCTATTAGACCTACTAGATGTCTCACTTTCCTCTATTTTACTTGAACTTCCCTCACTCAATGAAGATAGATATGACAAATACTTGTTTGGTTGTACATCCTATAACAATCCATCAAATGAGAGAAGCAAATAGCGAGTGTTATAAGGGTTGTGATGAAGCATCTTGAGGAAACCAAGTATGACACATTTTCTAGATTGTGACAATTCCACTAGATATAACACACATCAACTTTTCTAAACTTATCGAGAGCCCATCCAACAAAATTACAAGTTTTTTCAATATTATGTAAATTCCTACATAAATATTTAATAAGATTTTATCTTTCAATCCTATTAAACCACACATTTGGAGTCATCCCATCATCAATGTGTCATACTATATAAGATAAGAACAAGAAAAATATAATAATCCATATTGTTTGATAAGAAAATAACATGAAATAGATAACGATGAAGACAATATGAAAACTTGGATGGGATGGTAAAGGGGAATCAAAGGATAAGAGTCAATTGAAATGTGTGAAATGTAATTATGAATTATTTTAAGTAATTATGAATTATTTTAAGTAATTATGAATTATTTTAATTAATTATGTTATAACATATGTTAACATATTACAACAACACCCACTATCTATGACCCCACACTACAAGCAGTGTGCAAGCCCAAATAGAGTGTTTTATATGAGATCCATGCACCCAATTGTTGTAGTTGAGACCCACTCTATGACAAATACTGCCCAACCCCATGACATAGACCACCAAAGGAGGGACTAATATATAAGACATATTTGTAGTGTGGATCCGATCTACTTGTGAGGAGGATTGAACCCTAGGGTCTAAGGAGGAAATAGAGGAGTTGAGTCATTCCTATTCAAAAGTGACAAAGGAGAGGATCTAGATCCCAATTTGACAATTATGGTACCAAAAATGGCTATTCAATCCCAATGAAAAGTTGATTATGTGGTAAAATAGGGATAAATTTATGTTATGGAAAAAATTATGGTGAGGAGTAGGAGATCATTCCTCTCCATAATTCAATCACCATTTTTATTATTCTGCATGTGTGTGGTGATTTATTGGCTCTAGAACAAGGTATGAAAATCCACAATTATGCAATTTTAGCAAATAAAACCCAGCTCAATCATCATGTTGAGTTCTCTTCCTATGTGTATCGATTTATTATCTATAGAATAACATAAGCATGTCCATGGTTATGCAATTATGGGGCATAAAACCGAAATCAATCACCATGTTTAGCACTCTACCTATGTCCATTGATTTAATGGCTCTAGAAAATGGAAATCAAACCAAAATTATGAACTAGGTCATCAATTGAAATGAAGGCAACATGAAAAAACATTTAACCACATTTGTGAACTAGGTCATGAATTGAAATGAAGGCAACGAGATTCAAGGATTTTTGTTTTCTATCATTTTTCCCTTCCTTTATCACAAGTTAAAACAAAAATTTCTCATGGCAAGATAGCAATAAGGACTACTGATAAAAGAGAGCAATAGAATGTACTTGAATGTTTTTTATAGTTATCCAATGCAAATGCATTCATAGCTCTTATATCGTATTTAATGGAAATCTTATCAATGAACAAAAAATCAATTTCCATTGGGAATTATTTGATTTATGTTTTTAGTTATTAAGTTGTAAATTGGAAATGAGATTATATATTGCTAGAATAATTGGGTTTTGGAAATTAAAAATAACTCATCCACAACTCAATTCCCAATGTTGGTCGTACATGCACCATTCTTGTAATGTGATTAGTCATTAACTAAATGATCCAATAAATTTGCCATTGTCTACAGTCAATTGATTGCCTCATTCCTATGTTTTGGTAGTTTCTCCTAGAACCATGCATTTAGGCATAAATGACATATTTTCCTAATTGTTGAGCAATAACATGCTACAACCCAATTGACCCTAATTAAATTACATTATAATGTGAAGTGCATTGTCTTTTTCCTATTGCTTGGATCTATAGTACATGGTAGTATGTTGTTGATGAAATATTGAGTGGGGAAGTTAGTTGGAATGGTGATGAATTGAATATTTTCTTATACTCAAACCACATCTCCCAAATTGATCTTCATTTGACTAAATCCCTATCATGTACCATAGTGATCTCAATTCCAATTAAGTCTGCATATTGGAGAAATAGAGTATTGCACATTTGGAATTTATTTACAACAAACACATTGCATTGAAACATAGACACACAATAAATTCCCAAGTTGGGAATTGAAATCATTAGCTACAACCATCCATATATATATTAATTTGATTTATATAACTTGCCTTGGTTGTGTATTAAAAGGGGTGTGATGTTATCTTTATTGGCTATGAATTGTTCTTATAAAGTTTTTCCTTATTATTTTGTCTTAGAAAGTTTTATGCATGTAGAGCTAAGAATGTAGTGAAGGGGAGTTCATATATTTTCACTTTCAACTTTGCATCTACAAGAAAAATGCTAAGGAAAAAGGGTGACATGACGTAATGGCTACTAGGAAGGTTGATGCACATAACATAAATCACATAAAATGTAAGGGGTTATGTAGAGAAGAATTTTCTTTTCTTACAGAATTTCCTTTTTGATTTGTACTCCATATTAAGTGCAAAGGAAAGTGATGTGGAGTGTTGATGTGGAGCCATCTACCAATGTGGATGCAAAGGTATAGACTATGGGGTTTGAAAGAAAAAAGGCATTCCCTCCACACTTCACATTAGTACTATTTTGGTGCAACAATAATCTTGGTGACTAGGAGGAAGTAAAGCTACACCCTCTGCAATGTGGGGATGTCAAATTCCAGGCCTACTTGTAGCATGCAAAGTGCCAAAATTTTGCATTTTTATTTTTTATTGTGTAGAAATCAAAAGTCACGGGGATTGTTATTGTTTGCAAGTGGGTTAAAACTAGTTTTTTATAAATCACCTTTGATTTGTAGTTGTCCAAAAAATGAGGATAATTTTTTGTATTGTAATAGAAGAAGAAACCAATAGAGTTGTTGAAGAAATTGAGCACAAGTCATTTCTCACCTACAACCAAGATTTTCCCTAGTTTCCATGGTAGCCTACTATTTCTTCATGATTTGATCCACTCCCCTATCTAGTTTTCTCACATGAATGATGGGATCCATTGCATAGCCAAGTTTATTGCATACTTTGTCTAATTAAATTCAATGTGATGACTCTCTAAAAGGGCCACTTGTATCACCTATTGTCAATTTTGTGGGTGGGCCTCATCATTTCCAGTCAACGTTGTCTCTAATATTGTCAAACTCATATGCTCCTCCCCTCAAAATATGCAACCCATGGCAAGGAAATTTATTTCATGGATTCTCTCTTGCTCTTGGAATAGACAATTTTTTTCCATCTTTTTCATTTATGACACTACATTGGCTATGTTTGTGTGGTTGAAACCCTCATGGGTTAAGGATGACCTTGAAGGTTATTTCATGGGATATTTAATGATTTTTAGATTCAATGGTTGTTGGCCAATGCTAAAGGATATTTAAAATTGGGTATAATTCTTGAGTTCATTCTTGACCATTTTTTATGTGAGTAGTATTCAAATGCACTACTTTTGTAAGTAAATCAATATGGTTAGGGTGAAAAATTACATATTCGTAGGTGTAGTATTGTAGGACAAAAATTTACATAATCATAGGTGACATGGATAATTCTATTATCTAAGTAATTATCCTAGAACTCAAGGAAAACCATTCAAAATGTTATTACTTGCAATATTATGCACATACTTTGCCTACCAATACTTAACGAAATTTTTTCAAAATGTTATTACTCTCATTGTTGGTACATACTTGGCCTACTAGCACTCAATTATAAAATTTTAAAATGTTATTATTTGCATTGTTATGCATATACCCGACCACATTATTCTAAACATTGAATGCATGCATTTTTCCCAATTGTATGCCTCTATCTTCAAAAGAACATGAAAGAAAGAAATAATCAACTCAAGGTGTCAAGTTTGAAAAAAGGTGGTCAAAGTGAGTGATATATAGGATCAAGGGTCTCCCTCATGTATAGGCTCATGCATATCTAGTCCAAAAACCAGAAGAAGGTTAAAACTAATTCATAAAATAACAGTTATTTGGCCATATGAAGAAAGATCTATGTGATTATATGATAGAGGTATGGAAATGAGCATTGAACCTAACTCCAAACAACACGCCTTTGCCTAAATTCAAAGAGCATCTCAAGAAACTTCAATTTCTGATTTGGGGGTTTAAATGATTTTAAGAACTTACCTATTTTGGCATCATTCCTTGTCAAGGTGGGGTCTCCTCTGTCACTTCAGCAAGGGCCTATTATGTCTCTCCTCCTCTGTCACTCTAGCAAGGGAACTCTCAGTCGCTCCTCCTCCAAAAATGGCATGCACTCTCAGTCACTCCCACAGGTGAGGTTATTATTTGTCGCTCCTCCTCTAGAAATGGCATTCACTCTCAGTCGTTCCTCTTTCGCTCTAGTAATGGCATGCACTCCCAGAGGTGAGTTTATTGATATCCTCTCACTCCAACAAGAGGTTATTTTCCTTTCATTCCAGCAATGGCATGCACTCCCCTATCGCTCCAGTAATGGTCTGCACTCTTAGTCACTATGAAGTGAGGTAATTCGAAAATGGGGCCGGAATTATGAATTCGACAAGGTTATGCATGCGTGGGTCATGAGGGATTATGGTTTTTTGTTTGTAGATATTTTATATATTACATGATTTATAATTATATAAATTGTATATTATATATTTATATAATATATAATTTTATTTAATTTAAATTATATAAATTGTATATTATATAAATCGTATTTTATATAAATTAGATATATTAAATATTTAATGAATATTTTATATAAATTTCATATATTTTAATATTTAATAAATGTGTATAGATATAATAATGGTTAAGAACATGTGTATACTCCTTGGAGGTCATAGGTTCAAATACAGAGGGGGGTAGGGCATGTGTACCTTCATAGACGGGGTAAACAATTAGATGGGGTAAACCTATGACCATTTGCAAATCATAACATAGATGATTATGGGTCAAAGACAAAAGATGAAGACCAAGAATGATCTTCTATGTCTATCTCTAAAATAGATCCTCCATATAATGTTTAATAGGGTCAATTTAACATCCCAACTCTAGGTAATGATCAATCTCAAAAGTAGAGACTACAATGGGATTGGGTTGAGAAATTATTATTGAATCAAGATGTCATTCCTCTTGTAGCATGATCTTTAGGGGATTCTCTTCTTGAAGGGATTTTATCACAAATAGTATTGATTATTAGTTTCATTTAAATCTTCATAGATAATATGTTGAATATTCTCTTCAATTTTGAAAAACATATTGCAAAGAGTCAACAAGTTATGCTTCAAATCCTAATCACATTGTTGACCTCCTTCAATCTTGTCGAGTGTGTCAAACAAATACTACATCATTTCCTTCATTAAATATATCTCATGAAACCATTGATTTAATTAACCATCATATTATTTGCATGCATATTTAGGTGGATTCCATGGATTTATCATTGATCCATGTTGCTAGATCCCTCATAGTGGAGTTTTCGAGTGATACATTAGACCTTATTTGTCTTTAATACCATTGCTTTTTCTCACCACAAATATAAGTCATTCGTCATTCAAATTTAAAAGGAATGGGGCTTCACCACAAATATTCAAAATGTATTACTCACCAATATGTCATATATCCTTTAAGCTATTGATTAGGAAGTTGGAATTCACTCTTTGAAAACGATTCCATGATAGATTATCCCCATCTTCTCATATTTGACCCTTGATTATGAATAGTTGACTCCATGAAAAGATTCTTTGATTCTCCATTGCCATGACAGATGTCTTCATATTTTCATATTTGACCCTTGATTGTGAATATTTGACTCCATAACCCAATGAACATATGTAAATTAGTCATTGTGACCTTAACTATTCATTTACCATTCCTTGAAATGAATTTCCTTTATCTCCATTACAAAATCAAGAGTATGAGATCCTAAAAAATAAATCCAATTACATGAAGGGATACCACATTTGGAGTGAAAATAGAACCAATCGTAAAGTGAGGGAGGATTTGACAAGATACACTGGTATTTCTTCTAAACTACCTCTTCAGGACTCCAACAATATTTCTCATTCATGTTAATATTCCAAGGGACACTAGGAGATAAATATCCAAAAGTTATTCATTTATTAAATCTTATAATCTCATGGTCAAATTTTATGTCATAGGGTATATTCTATTATTGATCCCAATTGACTCAACTTAGAAAATTGACTAATATAGTATTATTCCCAAACAAATTCATACTGAGATATAAGATCACACACAAAGTTATCCCAAGTGTATATTAATATTGAAGGTTTTCTATTTCTTATCTAGTGGTACAATTGAAATGTTTCTACATTTAAATAAAGTGATGTTAATACCACATTATATTATGATGGGATTTGGTGCAAGAAGAAATACCATCCCATTTGACTACCTCAAGTTAGGAAATCATTACTGTAAACGTTTTTATGTCCACTTTCAAAAGAGATACAATTATATAACTAATAAGTAGCATGATTCCCCACCAAATGTTGAGGATCCTAAAAAATTTACAGGAATATTTTTGTTGATTATGTTGGAGTTATGAAGTTATAACTGATAGTAAACTCAAGCTCAGATTTAGAGTACCTATGTTGTAAGATATTTAGTCCTTGAACCCATTCATTTGTACATTGAGTTCTTGAGAGAGCCTTCTCCTACTAGAGGTTATTTCTCACATTTTCATATTATGTCGCTACACTCACATGCTATAGTGGGTTATTGACCGTTTAATTAATGAACAAACCCCTAAATTTCCTCACCCACTAACCTTGAGGTTAATGCACACTCAGGGTGGTCTCTCATGACACTTTAGTGGTAATGGAAATCTGAAAAAACAAGGTTCCTTTGAGTTGGGGGGATGATATGGGAACTTACACAATGAATTTAAATATGGTGTAAAAAGATGAAATGTAGAAATTGTTGAAATATTGTCCAATACTGAGAGGGAGGCTGAATCATTATTGCTTCTTTTAACAATTAAAACAATTCTTAATTATTAAATTTATTAATCATAACAATTGATCAACAAGAATTTACATAATTTAAATGTATCAATCATAAAAAACATATTTCATTTACAAGCTACAACTTGTAGGAGACACCAATCTCCCTTCTTTTGAGTGCCTACTCAAGGAGATACATATCCCCTATTTTCAAAAACCAACTTGAGGAGACACCAATAACTTGTTTTCAAGCACCAACTTGAGGAGACATCAATCCCCTATTTTCAAGAACCAACTTGAGGAAGATGCAACTCCCTATAGATCAGGCTACAACCTATATAGAACTCTAATCCTCCCTTGATCCTCTCTTCCATGCTCACTTCATGTGAATTTTTCAAAGTTCTTCCTTGGAATCTGCCTTTGTTTGGATCTTTTGAATTAGCTCCCAAAGTCCCCACTCTTATTCACCATATTTCTCTATTTATATAGTCTTCCAAAAGGTGTATGACATTGAACTAATGTGTCTCTTTGTAAAAGAGAAAATGAACCAATGTGCCTTTTCATTTTATTAATAAAATAACAATAATGGTGTCATTTTCATTAAGAATATATTTTCTCCTTTGTTTATTATTCTATGTAAAATTATATTCAATTACAGTTTGTACACCCATTTGCATCTTTATGGATTGACTACTTTATTTGCATCTATATGATTTGCATTCATTATGAGTCAATCGCATGTATGGATTGAATATTCTATTTCAATCCTACCCTACCACTACTTCCTCTATTCTTCAATAGATTAGATTCAATCTTTAATTTTCTCTCTAGTCCCTTTCCTGTATCAAACATTGGGTAGGTGATAATCTTGTTGCCCCTTTTGCCATAGGACTAAACAATGTCACCAATAGCTAGATAAACAAGGTGAAAGGATTGTTCTATACTCTATACCATAGGCGCTTCTTCTCCTTTCATCAAGTGACCACACATTATGACTAGGTGTTATCCCGGTTAGCACTTTAACCCATCACAGCTGTGTATTCCATATGAATTTGGCATGTGACTGAGAGAGAAAACAAACAATACTTACCTGGGAGCCAATCCAATTGATGATTCATAATTGATCAAGTGTTTCGTGGATGGTCCAAGCTTATCTAGGCGTCAATCAAATCGATGGTTCATATTTAATCAATCGTTGAGTGGATGGTCCACATTTGAAAAATGAACTCAAAATATTCCCAAGCCAAAACACGATAAAAATTAATGCTGACATGTCGATAGTTAAATTTAACATAATATACTTTCGCGTCTTCCCTCTTCCATTAAATTTGATGCATGTTCAAACGTGAAAATGATTCGATCTGTCTAGTCGTGCTCCCATTCTGATCATCGTCATCCATTTACACCATCACTATAGACTCTACCAAATCATTTCGTTTGTATGCAACATTTTCTAAGCGTCACCCTCAACTCTTCCAGGGTAGTCTCAACATTGTTGGAATCATAGGTTGAGATAGAAAATTTGATTTTTCTATAATTTTTATGTTCCTTTATTGATGATTGGATTTTCAATGAAGACACGGACTTAATGGAGTAGACACTAAAAAAAGTATATAGATTGGAGCGAAGATGTTAATCTTGTCACAGATTGAAGTTTACTAGTAGTTGTTGTTACAATAACACTAACACAATGATCTGAGGAAACAATTTGCGCCAATGTTGTATTCACTGTTTCAGTAGATGGTAAATAAATAGGCATAAAACTAGATAAAGTTCCATTGTAAAGTTTTTCATTATATCTTCAAGGATGAGCAACATACTTTTGCTGGGACATTTTTCATTTTCATGGATCCATATCGGATTATCCATTTATAATTATGACCATAATGACTCTCTTTGACATCAATTCCAACTCCATAACACCATGTCCAACATTGACCATATTAACCATCTTTGACATCAATTCCAACACAATGTCCAACATTCTCCCCCTTTGGAATTGATGGAAATAGAGTAATAACCCATTTTTAATCTTAGTTGGGTTTTACTATTTATTCTCCCCCTTTGAAAACAATGGAAGAAGGGATATTTCTTTTCTCCCCCTGATCTTATACTCCCCTTATCGATGTACTCATTTTGTGCAATTTTAATTATATATGGAGATTAGCCCCAATTTTTGTCTAAGGTTTTTAAAAATAATTATGGGTAGAGGTTTTGTGAATATATCTGCAACCTGTTCTTTAGTATCCACATATTCCACTCGAAATTTTTTTATAGAAACATGTTCCCTTATAAAATGAAATTTAATTGGGATATTCATGGTTTTGGAGTGCATGACATGAGTTTTAGAAAGGTTTATAGAATTGGTATTGTCACAGTTAATAAGAATTGGATGATTATACTTTACTTGTAAGTCTTCTAGAGTTTGTTTCATCCAAATTACTTGAGTGAAACAGGAGGAAGCAATAATATATTCATATTCTACTATAGATAGTGATATGGAGGGTTGTTTTCTACTTATCCATGACACAAGACATTTTCCTAGGAAGAATGCTCCTCCACTAGTGCTCTTTCTGTCATCAATACTTCCTACCCAATCAACATCAATATATGGAGTTATTGTGAAATATTTTTCTTTTGGATACCATAATCCAAAATCCAAGGTGCCTTTGAGGTATCTAGAAATCCTTTTAACTGCCTTCATATGTGTCTCTTTAGGTGCAGATTAAAATCTGGCCACTAATCCTATAGCTTGCATGATATCTAGCCTTATTGATGTTTCATATAATAGGCTACCAATCATTGATATGTACATGGTTTGGTCGACTTTTAGTGATTCATAATATTTTCTTAGTTTTCATCCTGTAATCATGGGTGTGCCCATAGGTTTTCAATCTTCCATTTGAAATTTCCTCAACATTTCTTTAATGTATTTGGTATGAGATATGAATATTCCATTTATCTGATTGTGAGACTTGTAATCCCAAGAAGAATGTCAGTTCACCAATCATCGACATTTCAAATTATTTTTGCATTTTTGTAGCAACTTACTTTCTTAGAGGGTTTAAATTACTTCTGAAGATGATATCATCCACATATACTACAACAATAATCATATTCTAATTTTCAATTTTAGTGTAAAGATTGATGTCAGTAGCTCTGTTGGAATACTGAGAGGGGGGGTGAATTAGTATGAGAACTTTTACCACTTTTAACCACAATATATAAACTTCAACTTAATCAACAATATATCATCATTATATCATCAATATATCATCAGTATATCATGAGAATATAAACATAAGAAACATCAAATCAAATACACAATACACCATAATTTACGTGGAAACCAAAACATGAGAAAACCATAGAATGATTTATTATATATTAAATAATACATTCATTGGAAGCACCAACTTCCCAATTATCTAGTTGCAACTAGAAGGAGGATACGACCCCATATTTATAGGCTCCAACTTGAAGGAATCTACAACTCCCTAAATTCTCTAGCTCCAACTAGAAGGAGGATACAACCCCCTGATTCACAGGCTCCAACCCGAAGGAATCTCCAACTCCTTGATTCTATGGCTCCAAATGGAAAGAGGCTACAACCCCCTTTCCTTTCCCCATCCTTTTGACCTGAAATATAAGTGTAGACCAAATCTCACTACCATAATATCTACCATTGTCATTACCACTGTCACTATCACTATCACTATCTCTGCCACTGTCACATCAACCTGTAACATGTCAACCTTTCATTGTATACAACCTGTCACTATCAACCTATCACATCAACCTATCCCTGATCAATGATACTCAACCAAATCCTCTCACATGGATCATGTACCAAGGACACCTCTCAACTAGATGTCCAACATCACCAACACATGCCTCTAGCAAGTATGTACCAAACCATCAACCTGTACCATACCAAACATCAACCGTGTATCGCAACCTGTACCAAACCATGAATCAACCATGCACGAACACCTGTATAAAACCATGCACCAACACCTGTAACAAACCATGCATCAACCATGCACCATAACCTTTACCATATTCCTCAACCATCAACCATATACATCAACACCATGCCAAGTATTAGTCATGTACCATACCATGTATTAACCATGTACATAAACAATATACATCAAACCTATACCATATCACTCAATCATTCCATAAACCATGTACCGTAGGATATATCAAGCAATTATCATCAATGGTTTACCTCAACAAAGTACCAAACAATCAAGATAATATACCAATTATATGCCTCAACCATGCACCTAATATGTGCCTTAAGCATGTGTCAATGCCTCAAACATTCACCATAACATCACCAACATGTGACCCTCAAAACATACATACAAAAATGCATGTAACTCTGTAACAAACCCGGTGTATGTGATCACAGACCTGCAAACCTTCCTCAACTTCATCAATAAGAGAATAGTACTTTCATCAAACTTTACCTTAGTCTCATGGGACTAGTTTTTGGATTAGTCACAAACCCTAACTTTCAACAAGCATAAATTTGTACCTGTAATGAAAAAAGGTCTGAAACTTGTACCTAATATTATTCAATATATTCTCTACAATTCCTCCAAGTTTCATTGCTTGGAACATCCCAGAAAAGGCGTTACAACAAAAATGATAGACCTTGCTAAATTTTGGCTTATTCTAGAGAGTGAACTTGTAAAGCATGCCATGCGAGGAATATTTGATATCTATATCTGAAAATAATAAAAACATACTATGGATAGTACTATATCCAATTCATTTGGTCTCACTGAATTCATATCCTCTATGAATATTTTATGATTGTTTTACCTGGAACACTTGTTTGAGACTAGTTTTTGGACTAGCAAAAAACTCTATTTTCCATAGAGTGTATCTCAAAAAATACTACGACCCAGAGGATGAAATTTTACCATAGGTACCTTGACATGTCATCTCAACCTCCTCCAATATTTTCTATCCGAATCATTCTAGAAAAGAACGTTATAGCTAAAATGGTAAGACGACCTTTAAATAACATACCTTAGAACACATCATCACAAGACTTCATCCTCCCTTAGAATTTCACCCTTTTTTACTTCATCTTCTCTATGAAATACACCTCATCTCTCCTTGGTTACCTCAAATAAGAATGACTTATTCACATAGAATACATTCGATAGAATGTGTGTATGAATGTACTTATGAGTGACTTCTTGAGTTGTATATTACATCATCTAGAACAACTACATTTGGGGTTGGTTTCCTGGGAACCCTTTGTCTTTGCAGATTATCCATGTTTTCAAACCTTACTCTATTTTATTGAGGAGGGTTCCTTATTTTCTCTTGGATCGGCATTGTCGGATTTTCTACATGATTATCTCCCCTTATTAATATGATTATCTCATTATGCATCTTCCTGGTGGTTCTATTCATTTGTGAAATTTTGATTCTTTGTTTGGTTTCTTTTGTTGCAACAGAGTCTACCTTCACATCTGGTATGGTTCCCTTAAAAAATCCTCCTCCAATTGTTTGATTTTGGATGGGTCATGATTTCTATTCTTCATTCCTTATTGAGCTAGAATCTCCTTGATCATATCTCATATTCTCTCATTCTTCCTCAAATCAATCTGGGTAAAATTGGTGAGAAGGGTATGATATGCAACTAGAGGAGAAAACATGGCCAGGAACATGGCTTCGAGGTCATTAAATGATCCAATTGACCTAATAGGTAATGTAGTATACCATTCATAGGCTCGTCCTGATAAGGTCTGAAGAAATAACATTACCATTAAATCATCATATTCAACGCGGTAAAAATCACAAACATCAAGAAATAAGTTAAGATGACTTTTGGCATCAATTGTTCCATCTCCCAAAAATTCCTTCAAGGTACCCTTAGGGAGAACAGGGATACCCTTTGATGGAGATGCAACAATCAAAAGATCAAAGAAATTCTAGCTTGAAGAAGTATATGAAGAAGAAATTGTAGCTCCCAGAGTTGCAAAACCTGTGAAGGAAGTTACAATTACCTCCGATGATGATATTCTAGAAGATCATGATATGATAGAATCTTAATAATCTCCCCGTATGATGATCTCTCACAAGAGAAATCCATATTTGGTGAGAGAACTTATTCAATATGCATATAAGTATGGTGCCCCAGAAGGAACCATGAGACAAAGAAATAAACCTAAGCCATTATCCATCTATATGGCCTTGATGTGTGATCTCAAAGAAAATGAACCTACTTTATTTGAAGAATTCGTTTAGAAGAAAGAATGGACAGATTCCATGAAAGAAGAATACCAATCCATCATAAAGAATGATGTATGGGAAATTGTTCCCAAACCAAAGAACAAAGATGTGGTATCTTCCAAGTGGATATACAAAATAAAACATACAACATACATAAGTATTGAAAAATGTAAGGCAATAATTGTGGCTCGTGGCTTTTCTCAAAAGGAAGATATTGACTATGAAGAAACATTTTCTCCTGTAGCCAGATACACTTCTATCATAACCATCATAGCTCTTGCAACTAAAATGAAGTGGAAGTTACACCAGATGCATGTGAAAACAGATTTCTTAAATGATGTTATTGAATAAGAAGTGTATATAGAACAACCACAAGGGTTTGAAGTTGAAGATAGAAAGACTCATATCTGCAAGTTGAAGAAAGATCTATACGAGTTGAAGCAAGCTCCTAGAGCTTGGTATGGTAGAATTAATAGGTTCCTGACAAGCTTGGGCTTTACCAAGAGTAAAGTTGATTCTAACCTTTACTTCAAGGTTATGAATGATGAGACAATAATATGTCTACTATATGTGGATGATTTATTCTTGACTGGAGAAGAAAATCTCATTACAGATTGCAATAAGAAGATTGCTATAGATTTTGAGATGAAATACCTAGGCCATATGCATTATTTCTTAGTTCTTGAAGTTTGGCAGATCCGAGAGAAGATCTTCCTTAACCAAGGGAAGTATGTAGTTGACATACTAAAGATATTTGACATGTTGGAATGTAAAGACTTGAACACACCCATGGAAAGGAATTTGAAGCTCTTGGTTGATAATTCATCAGAGTTGGTTGATGCTACTCTATACAGAGAGATTATTGGATTGTTGATGTATCTAACGAACACCAGGCCAGCTATATGCTTTGTTGTGAACACTTTGAGTCAGTATCTAGTGGAACCTAGACGTGTTCACTTTGTAGCTGCAAATCATGCGATGAGATACCTTAAGGGTACTTTGGATTATGGTCTATGTTATACTGGAGATCATGACTTCAGATTGTATGGTTATACTGATTCATATTGGGTTGGAAGTTCAGAAAAAAAAATCACTTCAAGATGTTTTTTCAGTTTGGGGTCATCCATGACTTCATGGAAAAGCAAGAATCAATCCAACATTTCTCTCAACATGACAAAAGCGGAAAACATTGTATCATATTCCGCTAGTTATGAAGCCATATGGCTTCGGGAGATTTTGATAGGTATTTTAGATCTAGAGATGGAAGCCACTGTGATTCTATGTGATAACTAGAGTTGTATAAACATGAAAGATAATCCAGTGTTCTATGATAATTCGAAGCACATAGAGAACTGGTATCACTACATTCATGATATGGTGCAAAGGGGAGTTATAAATCTCCAATATGTTGGCACATATGAGCAGGTTACAGATGTGTTGACCAAGCCTCTATCTCGTGTGTAGTTTGAGTACTCCAAAGAAAAGATTGGTGTTGTTTGAAAGGACCTCCATCGAAAGGTGCAATAAGGTTGATGATACTATGGTATACTGACCAATAGAGGGTATTTCCTTTAGGATTTTATATTCTAGGGGATTGATCATCCCTGGATAGATTTCAAAGGTCTGGTAAGGGCAGTCTGTCAGAGTACCTTTGCATGTATATGCCAGTTGTGGTCAATAGTGGTATCTTCATTAAGATTTTATATCCTAGGGAATCTTATGATTTATGGGCAGATCCTAAATGTCCAGTAAGGACAGTCTGTTAGAGTACCACAAATGTTGTTGTTGATACACCTACCTCATTTTGTTTCCATATATTGATGATGATGTTGTTTCAGCTTCATGTTGTTGATGATGTTGTTTCAACCTCGTGTTTTTGATGATGGTGTATCAGCTTCGTGTAGTTGGTGATGTTGTTGTTCTAGCTTCATGATTTTGATGTTGATGTTTCAGCTTAATGTTGTTGTTGTTGATGATGATGATGATGTTKCTCCAACTCCATGTTGTGAAAGATGATGGTATTGATGATGAGAAAAACTTATGATGATTTGTAGATGTGCAAGTCAATGTTCCATATGTTGATGATGATGCTTCCCTCTCCTTCTMTTGATGATGTTATATTGGGTAATGTTAGTAGAATACCCTTCTCGTTAAGGGGGAGTGTTGAAATATTGTAACTTCGAAGAATATTCTAATTATATTTGAGTTATTATCTTGTAGATCAAATCCCATTTTGTGGAGTTATCATGTCGTGTCTTGTATAAGATCAAATCCCCTTTTGTGGATTGGTCAAACCATATTTATATGTTGGTATTTGTAAAGTCATCCCCTAGTGTTTATAAAGTGGTTTTAATCACTTCTAGAAGAATTCATCCCTACCATATGAAGAGACATAACCCTAGCACCTCCTCAACTAGTATTTATATGTGAGGATGGTGCCTCACTTACTCACTCTGACACTCACTCACTCTCACACTTACTCATCTAGTGTGCATATATTGAAGGAAATTGCAGTTACAAGAGGAAGGAGAAGAGAGGCACATTATCAGTCTTGATTTATTCTTGGTATTTTTGGTCTTAGTCTTGGCATTGTATTGGCAATCTATTATTGAGGAGGTTTTGGTGGGTTTCCCAGTATAAAATGTTGTGTACCTTGTGATTTTTTTTCTTTCAATGATCCTGATTATGTTGTTGTTTTGGAAATGCATTGAATGCTCATGTAATTCAGAAATAACCTAATAACAACAATAAAAACTTAACACTTTTAACCACAATATATTAACTTCAATTTAATCAACAATATATCATCAATGTATCAATCAATACTATATCATCAATGTATCAATCAATACTATATCATCAATGAGTACATAATCATAAGAAGCATCAAATCACATCAAATATATAATACACCAGAATTTACGTGGAAACCCAAATGGGAGAAATCACATAATTCTTTCTTATATATCAAAGATTACATTCATTGGAAACACCAAGTTGTTGATTCTCAAAATGAAACTGGAAGGAGGCTACAACCCCCTATTTATAGTATCCAACCTAAAGGAAGCTACAAATCCTTGAATTCTATGGCTCCAACTAGAAGGAGGCTATAACCACATGATTCTCAGGTTCCAACCTGAAGGAAGATCCAACTCTCTAAGTTCTCTGGCACCAACCAGAAGGAGGCTACAACCCCCTTTCCTTTCCCTATCTCATCGCCCTAAAATATAAATGTAGACCAATTGTCACTACTAATGTCATTTTCACTGTCACTGTCACAATCTCTATCTCTTCCACTGTTACTTCCTCTATCACATCAACTGTAACCTGTCAACCTGTCACTGTCACTGTACCATCAACCTGCTATACCAAAACATGTGCCATACCATGCATCAATTGTGTACTAACAATGCATCAATCATGTACCATAAGATATGCCAAGTGTAGATACCATAACATCATAAATCATGTACTAGAACAATAACCACATATAAAACCAATACCATATACCATAACATCAATCATGTATAAGTCGGTACCATATCATCAATGAATATCCTAAAAGAACCAAGCCATGTGCCACATGCATATGCCACCATAAATTAAGTGTATACCTAAACCATACATAAAAAACTCAAATATGAAACATACCAGTCAAGTCATAACCAAATACAAGAATATACCTCTATCAACCATGTATCCAAGATGTACCTCAATCATGTGTGAAACCAACCATACCTCAAGCATGTATCATACCATGACCAAGTAAAACCATCACAACAAACAGATAAGCATACCAATACCTCTGAAGTTGGCCTTATACATATTAGATCTAACCTATAAGCTCACTTCTGATTTTTGGGACCTGGTATTAGAATAACCCCCAAAATTTTATTTTCCTCGCGGGACTTAGACATCCTGTCATGCGAGGCCTCACGTGACAAACCCTAAGAAACCTGCGGGAGTGCCTCATGTGACACTAGTGGTCTAGCCCGTGGGGGCCAACCAAAATAGGGTTTCCTCAATGAACTTCACTCTCTTATAGAACCCTGAAACTCCCACACTCCTCTCTTTTTTCTACCACATATTTCTTCGTCGCTAACTTTCCAAATAGATCACTAGTTTACTAGAATATTTTCTATAGAATAAGTGAGTGAATGCTCTTGTGAATGACTCCTTGAGGTGTATTTACACTTTTTTCTAAGTAACCTCTCTCCTTAAATTTAGGGGCTTCTATACTTTCTTGTTGCAACCAATTTACCCTTTCATTAAATACTTGTAACCAACTAGGGGCTTCTTGACCATTCTTCGGGGCTTCTAACTTCACAAGGCCATAACTTCTTAACCGTGAGGAATCACATGGAATACCACCTATCACTGGAAATTAAATGATGAGGACTATCCATCCATGAGTGAGTTACCTACATTACACCATCCTTCATGACCTTTTTCCTCAATCAACTACAGGTTCCATAACCATGCCTTTGGGGCTATCGTACTTCTTCAAAGGTTGAAATCAATGAAAAACAATATTTCAAAAATATCCCCCTTTGGCATTGATGGAAACACGGATGGCATGGTAACACTCATGTTCCTTCTCATACTCCCCCTATCTTCATGCATATCTTCTCTGTTTCCATGCCTTTTTTCTCTCTCCCCCTTTGACTCAATGGAAAAGGGTAATTCTCCTTTGTTCTCTCTCTCCTCCTATCTGCAAGCCTTTTCTTTCTCTTAATGGTGCTACCTTGTGTAATAATTTGATGTATATGAAAATCATTCAAAATATTCTTTATTTTTACTCTTCAAGTCTCTTTCATCTCTCCCCTTGTCTGATTGTGTATGATGTTGTGTGGATCACTAAGGGGCATAAAATATTCCAATTTTCTATCGAAGAAACTCAAAAGTCTCCCTTGGAAGGGGTTTGGTGAAGATATCTCCATTTGGTTCTTTTGTCCCAATGTACTCTAGATTGATGTTCTTCTCTGTAACTTGTTCCCGTAGAAAGTGAAACTTGACCGGAATATGATTTGTTTTGGAATGCATCACTGTATTCTTAGAGATACTGATAGCACTAGTGTTATCACATAGTATTTAAATGGGCTCATCATACTTCACTTGTATATCCTACAAAGTTTGTTTCATCTAGAGAACTTGAGTGAAACATGTTGTTGTTGCAATATACTTTGGTTTCGTTGTGGACAGAGATACTGATGAGTGTTTCTTGCTCAACCATGATACTAGGAAATCACATAAGTAGAAAGCTACTCCACTTGTACTTCTTCGATCATCAATACAACATTCCCAATATACATATGTGTAAGCTACGAAAGATAAATCATTCCCTTTTGGATACCATAATCCAAACTCTTTTGTCCCTTTGAGATATCTGGATATCCTCTTTACTGCCATAACATGTGTTTCCTTTGGTGTTGCTTGAAACCTTGCAACCTATCCAACTACCTGCATCATGTCCGGTCTAGACAATGTCACATAGAGTAAGTTGCCAATCATTGTTCTAGAGAGTCTCTAATATGCATCCCTAGAATCATCATCCTTGCTTAACTTGCAACTGGTCTACATAGGAGTACTTATTGGTTTACAATATTCCATTCCAAACTTCTTTATCATTTCTCTGATATACTTGGTTTCAGATATGAAAACACCTTTATCACACTGACATATCTGTAATCCAAAAAATAGTGTAAACTCACCAAGAAGAGACATTTCAAATTCATTATGCATGTCTTTGGAAAACTCTTGAATCATCATGTCATCACCACTTCTGAAGATAATGTCATCTACATAAACGTCAATTATCAATATATTGTCCTGATCCATTTTTATGTAGATATTGTTGTCTATATTGCCCTTCCTAAATCCTTGTTGTTGAATATACTTGTCCAATCTTGAATACCATGCTATGGGTGCCTGCTCAAGTCCATGTAGTTCTTTCTTTAGTCTACACACATAATATTTATTTTCCTATAGTAGAAATCCTTCTGTCTTTTTGATGTAGACTTCTTCTTCTAAATATCCATTGAGAAAGGTTGACTTAACATCCATTTGATATACCTTGACTATTATGGAACATGCATAAGCTAAGATCAATCTGATTGCTTCCATCCTAGAAACTGGGGTAAATGTTTCTTCAAATTCTACAGCTTCAACCTGAGTATATCCTTTGCATACTAATCTTGCTTTATTTCTGGTTACCTGTCCATCTTTGTTCATTTTGTTTCTAAATACCCACTTTGTGACTATCACATTCTTGTTCTTTGAACTTGGAACCAATTCTAATCCGGATTATTTTGAGAATGACATGAAGACATAAATATGGTAGAGATATAACAAGGAAATACACAGAGATATTGCAAGAAACAATTTTTTTCAGTGAAACCCAACTTCTATTAATGAATAAAAGAAAAAAACAATGTAGAACACAATTTGGTAGAATGGAGTAGCTTATCTATAAAAATAAAGAGATGTTGGCTACGCCTCATTCACAACTAGATTTACAATTCACTCCATTGCATGCTTAAAGGGCCTCCTTCACCCCAATTATATATGAGAGAGTGAGAGGAGAATAATTCCCATGATGCATGTGGATAAATTAATATAAGTTTATAAAATTCCATAGGCATGTAAAACAATAGGACTTCCTAGGCAGTCACGCATATCTACTATTCTATCCTGAGCATGCTTAACTGAGGAGTTCTAATGGGATCTGATGCATTAACGCTATGATGTAGGCATGTACATAAGACCACTAGGAAATCATTACACGATGTTTGTAATTAACAAATGAAGATGGAATTACATTCCATTCCCCATCAAAAGAGTGAATTTCATGGTTTATCAAAACCATAGGCTCAAAATATTGATTCATTGGAAAAGGTGGTTGGCCACCGAGATCCACCTAGATAATTCCTCCCCTCTTAGGAATAAATGGTCCCCATTGCCTTAAGTTCCCTTGGGATATGGAGAAACTTTTGTTGAATCTGAACCTTGGTGATTTTCTTTCCTTGTTGAAGTAGATGTCTTGCTTGTACATTTCCCATGGAAGGATGTCATGAACCTGTTAGAGGTGTTGGATCTGTTCAACAGATGGTTGCACGATCTTCCTTGTTCCAAGTGTGGGAGGACTATGTTGGTGAAGATGTAGCAAGAAGATATATATCAATGGGGGATAATGGTTGGAACCGCAAGCACACCTGAAACGGGTCATGGCCAATAGAGCTATGTTGAACATGTTGAAGACTCTTATTCTCTACGTGCTCCTGTACAATCTTGTCAACTTTCTTTTTCTGGTTAGAAAAGTCATGGGCCAAGGCTATAGTGGTCACAGTGACCTCTTGTTCACCATCTAACTAGATCATGAAGAGGGAAAATTTTTTGGTCTGAGAGATTACTTTCTGGCATTGTTTTTCCAAGATCAATGAAGTGGAAATAGTCGGAGCTACCTCTATTACCCTGTAGAGCTGACCTAAGTAGTTGGAGCTACCTCTATTACCTTATAGAGATGACCTCCTAGAGTAAAAATGACACTTTGGGGCCAAAACTCATATATAGCATTATGTTTCCACATATATGGTTGTCCTAAAATAACATCACAGACTTCAAGTGGTGAAACATCACACACTACCTCATCCTTGAAGAGATTGATTCCATAGGACAAGCGACATTGTTTGTTGACATGGATGTCTCGTCCTTGACTCAACCATCCGATGGTATATGGTTGGGGGTGTGGTATTGTTGGCAACTTCAATCTCTTGAAAACCTTAGGTGAGGTCATGTTCTTTTGACTCCTGCTATCAACAATGAAATGTAGTGGGGTCCCCTTTACCCACATCTGTGAGTGGAAGAGTCACTCCCCCTCCTCAAGCTCCTCTGGTTATTTTGGTTTTATTTTTGTGGCCATGATGGTAGTAGTCAGTTTGCATTAATTATATGTTTCCCTTTATTGTGATTTGAATAAGAGTCCATGTCAACTTCCAATTATTTTTCTTTGTGCTCAACCACCAATGAATGTTTCATGTGACATTCATCCATGTTGTGCCAAGGACTATTGTGGAACTCACACCACTTTCCAATGTCTTTCTTAGACTTCATGACACCCTTATTTTCCTATGTCTTGGTCTAACTCTCTTGAGGTTGTCCTTCCTTTCTTTGTCCTTTTTTCTGTGAGTTAGGGTTTCCTTTACCACGACTCTGTTGTGGTGTATTTTCAAACCCAATCTCCCTCTTACTCTGCTTCTTGAATTTTTTCTCAATTTTGACTGCATATCGATAAGAAACACCTAATGAGGATATGTCCAAGAAATCCATCTCTGTTTGGATGTACCTATGTAGACCACTGCAATACTTCAAAAATAGGTTTTGATTGGAGTCTTTGATACCCAGCTTTGAGTGTAAAGTATGAAATATGTTAGTGTACTCTTAAACCTATTGATCTCTTTTCTAAGGAAAATTTTACCATCTCATGTACTAATCATCATAGTTTACGATAGGGTAGAACTTCTCCTTTAGGGCATCTACAAAGGCCTCCCAAGTAGGTTCTCTCCTGAATGGTTTATATTCATCCATTGTGGACCTCTCCTAGTAACCTTCCCACCAAGCTCTGATATGGGGAAGGTATTTAAGGAGCACGAAGGTGATCTTTTAAATATCAATTGTTTTTTGGATGAAGTAATAACCTTCTAGAAGATTCAACCATTTTTCTATAGCATTTGCATATATCTAGCCTTCAAATAAGGGGATATCAAAATTGACTTGTACCTTGAGGGGCGTCGCACTTGTGAAATGGTTTCTTGTCGAAGATTCCTCGACTACCACCATCGGTAGTCTTTGAAGGATCTGAGAGAATTTTTCCAGCATCTCGTTCCTCTATCGCATGGGGGATTCCTCGAGCAATGTATTGAAAGGATATCCTACTCTGTCATCCTCTTTTCTTCCACCGTGGGAGGTATATTAGGCTAGTGAGAGTGGTTGTCCTCAAGCGAAACTATCTTGAGACCCAAATCTCTATACCCTGACCTTGTCAAGGACCTGCTCTGATAAATGACAAGGAGCAGAATTCTCTGACACCATTGATCCAGATCATTTTGAGAATGACATGAAGATAGAAATATGGAAGATATATGACAAGGAAATACATAAAGATATTGCAAGAAACAATTTTTTTAGTGAAACCCAAATTATATTAATGAATAAGAGAGAAAAACATTGTAGAACACAAACTGGCAGAATGGGGTAGCTTATCTTTGAAAATAAAGAGATGTTGGCTACACTTCATTCACAACAAGCTTTACATCACACTCAATTGCATGCTTAAAGGGCCTCCTTCACCTTAATTATATATGAGAGAGTGTGAGGAGAAAAATTCCCACGATGCGTGTGGGATAAATTAATCTAAGTTTATAAAATTCCATAGCATGTAAAACAATAGGACTTCCTAGGTGGTCACCCATCTCTACTACTCTATCCTGAGTGTGCTTAACTGAGGAGTTATAATGGGATCTGATGCCTTAATTCTATGATGTAGGCATGTACATAAGACCACTATGAAATCATTACACGATGTCTGTAATTAAAAAATGAATATGGTATTACATTCCATTCCCCATAAAAAGGGGGAATATCATGGTTTATGAAAACCATAGGCTCGAAATGTTGATTCAATATAAAAGGTGGTTGGCCATTGAGATCCACCTGGATCAAATTCCCATGTATAGTTTTTTTCTATCTAATCCAATTTTGCATACATAGCCTTGATCCAGTGTTCAAATTTACTATCTTCTTCGAAGCAGCTTGGTTCGAATGTGGATAATAGTGTTAGGTGTTTTTTTTCTGGGGAACATATTTTTCTTCAGGTTTCAACTCTTGCATCCTTATTCCCAATGATTTGTTATGGTGGATGATTTTTTTACACTCGTCGGCTAGGTGTCTTGGTAGGTATATATTGCTCATCTTCCTCTTGGTCTTCTTATGTCTTCTCCTCTTCCTCTACTTCTTCTTCCTTTAGATCTTATTCATCATTCTACTCTTCTAAACCTTATGCTTCCTTATTTGACCTTCCATACATATTTCTCATCAATTGTTACATTGATGTTTTCCATGATTCTATTGAGTCTCATATTAAAGCATCCATATGCCCTGATCTTGCTTGATTACTCAATAAATATGCCTTTGTCAACTTGGGAGTCAAATTTTCCAATCCTCCTGTTATAAATCTCTAAAAAAAATTTCAAATAAAAGATAAACTTTGAAGTCTTTTTGTTTTGATCTTTTCAAAATAAGTTATGAAAAACTTAGGAATATCATTCTTTGTAGAATAAAAT
This sequence comes from Picea glauca, assembly GCA_000966675.3. Lineage (NCBI taxonomy): Eukaryota > Viridiplantae > Streptophyta > Pinopsida > Pinales > Pinaceae > Picea > Picea glauca. The sequence continues at coordinate 277,940 of JZKD02S0174028.1, read as the reverse complement.
AAGTTAAGAACCAAATACTTGTATACAGAAATACCAAAAATATTCATAGAACAATATAGAAAACCACAAACTTTATTATAGAAACCCTTGAGGTAGGGAAACACCATACAATGGATCCTATTATGGAAGGGATCCTCTCATGTTCACTTGCCTCTTTGAGGGGGCATCCTACTATTGAGCTACCACTCCAAATACAATAATTCTATTCATGTCCCATTACATTGCGTGAACCCATTTATATAGTTCTACCATCACCTATGAACATTCTAGAGGAGGAATCTTCTATAAGTAGAACCTTCTAAGAAGTCCTCTTATATTTACTATATATAACTACCCATTTATTATATCTAACTACCATAGTGGGCCTTATTTAATAATATAGTCAACCTAGTCCACCTTACATTGAATGGCCTCCACTATTATCACTATGGGCCCTCTGCCCCCCCCTACTACCTCTCTATATACCTTACATTCCATCCCCCTTATGAAAGCGTTGTCCTCAACGCTTGATGTACAACCATATACCAGGGTCCCATGGATAATTTTGGACCATAATGCTGAAGAATATTGGAGAACCAAGGTCTCATGTAGAAAGGAAAGCCACCATGTTGAAGTAGTCCAACCACCATTGTAAGCCAGGGTCCCATGTCCAAGTGCTCATGTGAACTCCTCGTGGAAAATTTTGGAACCCAATAACCAACTCAAAATGATACTCCAAAGACTAACACATATCATGTGGATCCAAATAAGAATATCCATCCACATAGTGGAAAAGGGTTGTAGAAGAATCTGGAAGGAATAATACCACTATAGAATATGTAGGATGGAAATTGGTAATAATCATTGGCTCTCGATTTGTCACATTGATTCTCTCTATAGAAGGAGGAATAGAGTCATCAAATAAAATATGAAAGTGGTTGTCATCCCAGAAATGACAACTATCCATATACCAATCATCACAATCGGCCTCAAAATCATACCAAGCATATATTTMTTGATTATATTCATCCATGATGTCCTCCATAATAAATATCTCCTGCATGTTATCCAATGAATCTTGAATACTATGAAAACTATCATTGAGGCCATCTGCAAGGTCATGTAATCTAGCATCCAATGTGTCATACAATTGGGATTTGAATGTTTTAGTAATTTATAGAAGTTCTTTGAGGATTTTTTTTAGGAAATATCCATTTGATCACGTTATAAAATCTTCAGTCCCACAACCATCATGAAAAAAACCAAAAAATAGAACAATAAGTTACGACAGAAAATCACAACTATTCCGGAAAAACCCTAAAAAACTGTTGAATTTAAAATGCTCATAACTTCACTTCCCGGACTCCGTTTCGGCTGATGTTTTTTTTGAAATTGGGTGAAATTGTGAGAGGAACACAGATATGTAATTTTTTGGGGCAAATTTGGCCTCTATATGCTACATAAATAAAATAAAAAAATCATGCCACTGTCCGCGGAAAAAACCGTGAAAATTTGTAGATTTTAAAACTTCAATATCTTGACTTTCCAGACTCCGTTTTAGATGATATGTTTTTTCAAATTGGGTGTTTTTATGAGAGGAAATCAGATATACACCATATTTATACAAATTTTTCACAGAAATATACCAAAAAATTATGGAATGTCGCGGCCCTCTTTTTTCTTCTCTGAAAAAAAAAATCTACAAAAATAAAAAATATTTGTCCACAATATCTGACAAGGAAAGTGCTTTGATACCACTTGTTAAGAATATGAATAGATATACAAATATAATCACCACAAATAATGAATACACAATATATCTGTAGAGCAAGATAAAAGAAACCACACTTTATTAATACATACAGAAATACCAAAAAGATTCAGAGAACAATATAGAAAACCAAAAACTTTATTATAGAAACCCTTGAGGTAGGTAAACACCATACAATGGATCCTATTATGGAAGGGATCCTCTCATGTTCACTCTCATATTCGAGGGTGCATCCTCCTATTGAGCTACCACTCCAAATACAATAATTCTCTTCATGTCCCATTACATTGCTTGAAGCCCTTTATATAGTGCGGCCATCACCTAAGAACATTTTAAAGGAGGAATCTTCTAGAAGTAGAACCTTCTAAGAAGTCCTCTTACATTTGTTATATCTAACTACCCATTTATTATATCTAACTGCCATAGTGGGTCTTATTTAATAATATAGTGGACCTAGTCCACCTTACATTGAATGACCTCCACTATTATCACTATGGGCCCTTTGG
>JZKD02S0174028.1:219000-229846 GCA_000966675.3 Picea glauca | reverse complement strand
ATGACCAGCAAAGGCAAGGCGAAGTAACACCGCCTAGGGACATCACTAATGAGGCCGATTCCTTGAAGAAAAGGAAGGTTTCTCCCATGAAACCCACTTCTGGAAAGAAATCTAGAGCTACCTTAACTAAGATGCAGATTGTGCTCACTGTAGATGACTTCGACTTTATCATCGCAACTGTAGCAGATGCCTCACAAGACATATTGCAGAAACATGAAGCCAAGAAAGAGGAGATGTATGATAGAATCGAGGTTGAACTCAGAGGGGTATAGCAGGCCCCTCAATCTAACCGCGTAGTATCCACTACGCCCCCACCATCAGAAGCACCTAAGTTGGGAGATGAGTCTGCCCAACTTCGCAGACTAGATGATGCGACCGAAGCTCAACTTTGTCGTGCATAGGAAGAAATCAATAGGCCACAGAGGCCCTAAAGCAAATACAAAAAGTAGTCATAGAGTAACATTAAGTTGCACAGCAAAAGAAGGATGCCCTCCAAACTAAGTTTGAATAAAAGAAAGAGAAGATCTAGCAAGAGAAAAATCAGTTGCTCACAGAGTAGGTGGGAGTAAAAGAAGCAGTCAACATAACACTTCACTCTGTGATAGGCTTAGAGAAAAAGGAGGAAGACCCAGTGGAACATCAAGTAGAGAAACTTGTGGAAGCTATCCAATAGCTTCAACAAAAAATCGCAGACCTTGAGCTATGAATAGTGCCAAGTACCCCACAGGATGTGCGAGATCAAAGAGAAGCCACTACCCGAAGCACAATTGAGAGGATCAGAGCATTCGCTCTAGAATGCAAACAACTAAGTGCTCGTAGTGCACAGAATTATGAGCAACTCACTAAATATACTGAGCTAAAGGTACTGGAGTCACAGCTCCAGGAGGCAAAGCAACAAGCAGCAATAGTACAGGTGCAACTGAAGCTCTTGTCAACAGTTGAAAGGATGAAGCGATCCCAAGAACAATGCACTTCTCAATAGCATATCCACACCATTCAGAGAAAAATCATGGAAGTGACTCAAAGGCTCCAACCAGTCCAGGACTAAGCTTGTCAACTATTTGAGGAGATTGAAGGCTGAGGTGCAGAGTTGGAACAAGTAGTCGTTGCAGTTGAACAACGTTTAGAGGGACCAGTCAATGAAGAAGTCATCCAAGAGTTCTCCGAGGAGGAGGCCTTGGCGCAGCAACAAGTTGAAGTGGCTTGAGCCAAGATCGAGGCTTTTGAGGCACAAATACCCAGACCAAAGTGACTCGGGATGAGTCACAGGTGAGTGTTGGGGGCCTGTTGGCCCTTGACCAGGTTTTGAGGATACTTGGTCATGCTTGACCTACTTTTGGGAATTCGATAGACTGTTGAAGACAGAGAACAAGTCAAAGCAGAGATCGTGGGATCTCAACCCTTTTTAGGGATTTTTGGGTTTTGGGCTTATGTAACGGGAATGGAGATGTCGTCCCATGGGTTTACCCATGTTTAGGCCCATTTTGTAATGTATAAATATAAATCTAGGCGATGTAGGAAGTAGTTCGATCTATGTGATTGAAGGAGGGACAAGTATGTGATGCTAAGTGCTAAGTGCAAGCAGTGATTGTAATTTCTTTGTGCATATTGTTTGAGACTTGCAGAGCTAAGCGCAAGTGATTGTAAGAGACTGTGGAAGGATTTGTGTTGTAACTCAGGGAAGGAGGATCTAGCAAGGTGCGAAGATCTCCTATCCTCTACAAATTAAGATATCAAGGCTCTGTGCATGTCGTTGATTGACTGAAGATAATAAAAGAGAAGAAGAGTTGGTGGACATAGCCCCAGGGTGGGGGTGAACCACATATATCCTTCATTGTGGTTTCTATGTGCGTTATGGTTGTTCTCTTGTCTATGTGATTGAATTCTTAGTGCACTGATGTATGCTTAGAAGGATCTAATATGGTATCTTAGTGTTGAATAACGTGAATAAATGCTAGATCTGGTCTATGTTTGTATGCTTAGTACTTGAATCTATTAGATCTGTATAAATATTGCATTGATCTATTGTTAGGGTTTAGTTGTGCTATAAACTAAGGCTAAATATTAACGAACTGTAATTGTTAAGTGTTATGTTAAAGTGTTACAATCAAATATCTATGCCCCAACTAAGGTTGCAGACACTAGAGTCCTGCAACCACCCCTGCCTCTACCTCGGGTGAGACTTCATCTGCTTCACAGGTGTTGTCGAAAGGGTCGATAGTTAGGGTTTTGTTGGTGCGTTGTTGTAGCATTGAACCCTAGGTCTGATCTTGTGCCAACATATGTTTCCAAGTACTTGTGACAACTTCATTTGAGCCATCATTATAGGGATGATAGGTGGTGATGATATGCAATTAGGTTCCCTGAAGCTTGAACAATTCTTGCCAAAAATTGTTGGTGAAAGTTGGATCTTATCAGAGATAATAGAATGAGGCATGACATGAAGTTTGAAGATATTATCCATGAAAATTTGAGCCACTATGGAGGTGGTGAACAAGTGTTGAAGAAAAAAACAATGAACATATTTGTAAATATGGTCGACTACCACCATGATGACTGACTTATTTCCCAATTTAGGTAATCTAACAATGAAATCCATAGAAATATCCCTCCAAATAATAGGGGGAATCAAAAGCAATAGGAGTGTGCCTAGGAATTTGATTGTTTATCCCTTGTTGCATTGACAAACATCACATTCAACCACAAATATGTGAACATTTTGTTTCATACTATGCCAGAAAAAGGAACATTTAACCCTTTCATAGGTCTTGGTAAACCCTGAATGCCCAGTTGTGGGTGAAGCATGAAGCTCAGAAAGCACCATGGATTTAAGTTGCGACTATTTTATTAAATACAAACGAATTTTGTAGCGAAGCACTTCATTGTACCAAGAGTACCCTAAAGAAACTGGATAATGGTGTTTCAATTGTTGGATCAGACGAGAAATTTTGAGGTCTTGTAGTCATTCCTGGAGAATAGCTTGGAGCCAATATGGTACAATGAAGGAAAGGGAAAAGAGGGACCCTTCTTCATAATTTATAGAAAGAGCATAAAAAACCACATTTTATTTTCCCTTCTTGTAAATGATCTCATAATCATATCCAAATACCTTGGTCACCCATTTTTGTTTCTCTAGGGATGAAATTTGTTGTTCTAGAAAATACTTGAGGCTCTGATGACTAGTCTTAATTTGGAAGCATTTCCCCAATAGATAAGGACGCCATAGATCCAAAAAATGCAGAATAGACAACATTTCCTTTTCATATATTGATTGTCCCAAATGTCCCTCTAAAATTTGTTTTCTAGTGAAATCAAAAGGCCTACCATATTGCACGAGGAGTGCCCCAATGCCTTTCCCTGAAGCATCACATTCCAGGAAAAAGGTCTTGGTGAAGTTAGGAAGTTCCAGGATAGGAGTCGTGCACATAGCCTCTTTCAAGGCTTCGAAGGATTGATCAATTTTTGGGTTCCAAGTGAAATCATTCTTTTTAAGGAGAGCAGTCAGAGGTGTTGCAATTTTTCTATAATTTTGAACAAACTTGCGATAATAGCCTGTTAAACCTAGAAAACCACATAAGATTTTAAGATTTTTAGGGAGAGGCCAATCCTTCATATATTCAATTTTATTAGGATCCACCCATATGACATCCTCGTCGACAATATGCAGGTACTCCACTTCTGAGGCTCCAAAGGAATATTTAGATTCTTTGAGGAAAAGTTTGTGTGGAGAGAGTAGATGGAGAACTTGATCCACATGGGTGAGATGGGCTTGCCAAGTTTTACCATAGATGAGAATATCATCAAATAAAACTAAGACAAAATGATAGAGGAAAGGGCAGAAGACATGATTAATGAGACTTTGAAAAGTGGAGGGAGCATTACACAGGCCAAAGGGCATGACCAATAATTCATAGTGACCCTCATGAGTTTTAAACGCAGTCTTGGGAATGTATTCTTCTTTCATACATATCTAGTGGTAGCCAAAACGAATATCAATTTTAGTAAAGTACTGAGCACCGCTCAATTCATTCATCCAATAGGTCATCAATGATAGGAATGGGAAATTTGTCTTTGATGGTGAGTTTGTTGAGGGCACAAAATTGAAGACACATGCACCAAGTGCCTTCTTTTTTGAGTAACATGACCATAAGAGAAGAATAGGGGATGGTACTATGAAGGATAAAACCTGCTTCGAGCAATTATTGAACAAGAGAAAGATTGCTCGAAACAATAGGAATGGAATGATCATGAACACCATGAGAAGGGGGAAGTCCATGGGGAGTGGTAAAAACAACTTGGTGTTGGGAGAGTATAGATTGGAGGTCAGTATGCATAGAAGGCATCTCAATTTCTTGGATGGAATGAAATTGGGAAATAATTCTCGAATGACCTTTTTTGAGGAGATTTTCCATTCTATGGGAACTGATGATCTCATGGGATCCTTCTATGATGCCTTGGAACTTATATTGTTGTCCTTGTTGTTGTAATTGAATGGTTAATTTCTTCAAATCAATGAGGATGGGCCGATAGTACATAAATAATCCACTCTGAGCACAATTTCACAACTGCCCATGTCGATAGCAAACATATGAGATTTCAGGTAGTAATGACAAATTTGGAGAAACATATTTTCACATTGTCCCCCACATTTAATGGAACCACCATTGGCAATCATGATTTGAAAATGGTTGACTACATGGATATAACAATTGGTTTCTTGGGAAATGTGATGATGAATAAAATTATGGGTGATTCCACTATCAATTAGGATGATTACCTTTTGATGCTTAATGTATCGAATTAACTTGAGGGTTTGGGGAGCATAAAAGTCGGTGAGGGAATTTAGTGAAATGACCAGTTCAACTTCTGGTGGATCAGAGGGTGAGGTAGGATCAGGTGGCTTAGCTAGCTCAGCCACAAGGGAACCCTCTACTTCTTCGTCAGAAAAATCCTAATATATGTCCATTAAAACCTTTTGTTCCTTACACTTGTGCATCGAAAAATATTTTTCATCACAATTATAGCAAAGGACCTTGAGTTGGCATTCAATTATTTCTGCTCGGGTCAATTTTTGGATCTTAAGTGGAGGGGTAGGAGGGGATAGATTTGAGGATTTAGGACGAGGAATAAAAGAGGGTTTTTTGGTTTCAGAGGAGACAAACTATTGTGATTCCTTAGGTCATTCATTAGCTTCCATCCAAGTATGAGGGCGAGCCATTAGGACATGGGAATAGGTTTCATCCTTGAGGCCAATGATAAAGCATTCCTGAAAAAAGGCATCTGACATGCCAAGTGCTCAAAGGCAGCTATAAAGTCTTCCACTATGCTCAGTGTCAAAGCATTCATAAAGTTATGCAACAAATTGTGTCCAAGCCACTTACCCTTGGCATACATTTTTCTCCATTTCCACCATTTCCATCATTCATGATCTAGATAGAGAACACCATAACGAGGTTTGGCCAACTCATGAGTAATGTCATGCAAAGAGAAATAATGTTCTATTTGAGTGACCCAACCCATGGGATCTGATCCGTCAAATTTGTTCACCTCCACTCTAGGAAGATGCAGGTCTCGGTGAAAGTGGTTAGAATGAAAGGACATGGAATGGGAGGATTTAGTGCATTCATGGTTATAAGGTTGTGAATAAGAGAGAGGATCTTGGGTTTTCTTAAATAGTGCGGTCAAGTTGTGCACTTCTTCTTAGGATTGCTGACATATTGTGGTCAAGTGGTGCATTGACGCGGGAATTGATTCTAGTGGGGCGAGCTAGGTATTTATGCTAGCAATGTTGGAAGTAAGGTGAAATATATCATTTATGTTTTTCTCATTGATTTTTCCCAATGCAGTGATGAGGACATCCCAATCTTGGATGTGGGTGTGGGCCATTGGGGAGGGAAAGGGGCAGGTGGGTCCACATAGAAAAGGGATTACTAATTAATGGTACCATGATGATCAATGAAAAGAGAGGAATTCAATGGGATAGGTGCCAAATAAGGGTGCAGGGAAGGGGAGGTGGGTCCACGTAAATGTTTTTTTGATAAGTGATAGGTATCATAAGGATTAGGGTGAAGTGGGGAATCCAATGAGATAGGTCCCAAATAAGGGTGTCGGAAAGGGGGTTGAGTCCATGGGAAAAAGAAGGATTAAAAATGATAGGTACCAATGTGATAAGGGCGAAGATAGGAATCCAATGGGATAGGTCCTGAATAATACTTCGGCCTGAAGAATATCGTAGTGAAGAATGGTCCAAATTGTTAACAGGAAAAATTCTATAGGAATTTTGCAACCAAAATGTAGGAGGCAAGGTTGCACTCCAATAGATATCTTATGCTCCTTTTTTGTTCTATTTATTTCCTAGGGGTTAGGTTTTACAAGGTTCCTACAAATAATGTTTTTCCCTGTGCTATAGTTATCTAATATATGTGCAGGGTCAAATAGTAGTACTTGACCCAATATCTCAAGGCACCAACTAAGGAGGCTTGACTGTACCCTTATCCATACTACTTGATTACCCATGTACTTGAGAGTATCTTCCTGATGTTATTCTCTGTGTCGCTATGGTATTCATGCGATCAATAGACTGATCTAGGGTTGGTTTCAGGAGACCTAGGGGAATCTCGATATACCTAAAAGTACATGGGAGCAATGATCATGTACATATTTTGTCTGATGTGGTACTATTTGAAGGGTAACAACATGTGTTAAATAGGTTTCCAACAAGGTGAAACATTAGTTTCTAGACAACTACGTGAAATTTTCTTTATTTCCTACGTGTAGTCTTCCCCACCACAATTTTACCCACTGAAAGACAAATCTTTATGCTTTAAATATGCTGACAATGCATGTTTCTAACGTGGAAAAAAATTCCCACAGTTTATGTAGAAGAAACTTCTCGGATACCACTTGTTGGGTACCAAATATATCATAATAAGTAGAAAACAAAAATACTATAGAAAATATCGGTGAAACAACAAAATCTAGAGAACCACAATCCCAAAAATGATACTTTTATTGATAGAAAGCAATGTTCACTTTCCTCTTTGAGGGGTCAACCTCTAGCAGAGCAATGCTCTATTGCAATAATGCTCAAGACAAGAAACTTTCATGCCTCCTACTCTTATTTATACTAATTCTATCTTCTAAAGAACATTCTAGAGGAAGATCTTTCTAGAAGCATAAGATTATATTAGGTCTTCTTACATTGACTTGTTCACATTTATTAAATAATCCTTATTAACTAATGTCAACCTTTATTACATGGAAAATATATTATTCTACCTACATGAGGGGTTAGTGAGGTTAGGTCCCTAACATACCCACAATCCCCCACTGACAAGGAGAGTTCCCCTTTCAAGAGTTCATCTGCCTTTACATTAAGATCATGAAGGATATGGTGGAATGATAACATTCAAAGTACTGGAAGACAAGTTTAATGTCCCTCATAATTGGGGCCAATATGATATCTTGTGGCACATTTTTCTGTCTGGCCCAGTTGATGACAAACTTAGAGTCACCCATCACTTGAAGCTTTATGATGTCCTTTTTTATTACTATCTTCAGCAAATTCCATAGCACAATGAATTCAACTCTATTATTTGTACCTACTCCCGGAGCATACCTGATAAAACTGTAATGATTGTTATTGATGTACAACAACACCAACTCTGCACATAGGGGGATGCCCCTGACATGCCCTGTAGAAATACCCCCATGGAATTTCGAAATAAATTGAAGGAATTATTGGATTCCTGGGGTTCTTTGCCTTCATATATTCTTTGAATTTTGTTGCTAAATTTAGATTAATTGTTGTTTTTATTACTGGGGGAATAAATTTATCCTTGAATATATAGTTATTGTGGGCACACCATAGTTTGGAGACCAAAATGCACGATAAATCTGCGTAGATACTGACTGATATTTCTTGAATTCATTCCTTGAAGCATTCTTCTAAATTGTCCCTATTCCAATATGATTTTACCTTCAACTTTTCCAAATTAGATTTTCATAAAGGACAACATCTTGTCCCACACCAACTCCTTTTGATACCATTATACCATGTAAGTAATTTATTGTTTAAAGCTAACCATAAAGTGATTTTACACGTGGGTGGAGCTCTAATTTTCCAAATCAGAGCCCACCACCATTTTTGGTGTCCCTCGAGTCGATCATCGTGCCATGCTTTGTATCCCAGCCGTGCAGTGAAGGATATGTCCTTCGGGTTTTTCGACCAACAAAGAGAGTCAGATATCTCATCATCAAGTATAACAAAATTTTCACATAAAAGTTACACAAAATTATTCCATTCCTCATATAACCCACCAGTTAGACCCAGAGAGTCCACGGATTTCCATTTTCTTCAACCTCTTGGCTAGGGATTACCTATTCGTGCGTCACTTAACATGTAAAAGTTATGGTCTCTTAACAACTGAATCTCGGGTTCTGAGAGTTTAAATTTGTTTCCAGCCCCCAACCAAGGGTTTTATCCTAAGAAAATATTCCTCCCGTTCCCCATATTCCTCACAGACCAATCGACTACTAGAGGAAATGTTTCTATCAAGGCCTTCCACACTTCAATCCTTTTTATGGTTTTTGCGGGATTCTAAACCAGTAAGAAATGGTCATATTGGAATAATATTTTGATCTGATTACCTGAGACCAAAGAGAGTTTCCTTGCATCAAGCTCCAAAGGTTTCTTCCATCCAAAGCTCGAGCAAATGAATGGATGTATTTTAAACCCCATCCCCCTAGATCTTTAGGGGTTGCGATTGAAGACCATTTGGCTAGATGGATCCCTCCATTTCTTTTCTATCTAGACCAAAGGTATTGAAAACTCAATTTACAAATCTTCTTAAGGATTCCCTTGGGGATTGAAACAATGGAGTTCCAATAAACTGGAATTCTCTCCAATACTACTTTTAGAAGGACAATCCTCCCTCCTCTAGAGAGAAGCATGTTTACCCAGATCAAAACTCTCGCTTCTATCTTTTTAATAATCTACCCCCAATCCTCAACCCTGTACCTATCAGGATTTAGAAAGAAACCTAGGTACTTAAAACCATCCTATATATTTTTCCTTAGAGATGGGATGATCTTCCTAAGGAGATTAATTTAATTGTCCGAGCAATTATTAAAAATAAGGAATTATTTTTCAAGGTTTATTTCCATACATGTCGCTCGACAGTACAAATCTAGAATGCATTTAAGGGTTGAAAGGTATCACTAAGATCGATATATGCAACATAAAATGTCATCAACAAACAATAAATGAGATACCACTTCTCTCTCCATGATCAAGATTCCTCTCAACACCCCATTGACTATGGCTTCCTTTATCATTCTACTCAGAGCTTCATCAATGACTATGAAGAGGAAGTAGGATAGGGGCATCCCCTCCTAAGTCCCCTCAAGGCTTCGAAGAAACGAGAGGGGGCTCCATTGATTAAAACCCAAAACAATGCATTTTGAAGGAAACCCATCATCCAATTTACCTTGTTCAGTGACATGCCTATATGAAGGAGAACTAGACGAAGTATTATCTAGTTAAATCTATCATTTGTGTTTGACAAATCTAGTTTCAAGATAGCCACCTTCGGTTTCTTCTTCTTGACTGTATGCAAAACCTTTTGGGCTACTGCTACTGTATCGTGAATTTGCTTGTTTTGTAGGAATCCAAACTATTCTTCTCCTATGATCTCACTCAAGATAGGCTTCAATCGCCTCGCAATAACCTTATTTATTATTTTGTATATCACATTACAGGAGGATATGGATCTAAAGTCCCCAAAGGTCTCTCCCTCCTATTTCTTAGGAATAAGACATATTAATGTGGAGTTGAAGGACCCTAGCATTTTTTGGTTCCTTCGAGACTCTCTAACCATCAATAGCAAGTCTTTTTTTACAATATCAAAGAAGCTCTTGAAGAACTCAAATGTAAATCTATTCAGGCTTGGGCTCTTCCCATTTTGCATGGATGAGAGGGATGTTAAGATTTCTGCCTCCATCACTTCCTCACCAAGAGCATTGTTCATCTCTTTAGAGAAAACCACTGGAAATTTGGAAGTGACTTCTAGGATTTCCTTAATGGGGCATCCATCATGGGATTTGAAGAGATTCTCTTAGTATTTATCCCCCACTTCTGCCTCTTATTTGAAGGATATAACGACTTGGCTCTATTCGTCCTTTATATCTCAAATTGTATTGATCAAGTTTCTTCTGAAATTTGCGTACTGATGAAAGTAATTAGTGTTGTTTTCCCCAACCTCTAGCCACAATGAGCTACTTTCAAGGTGTCATGATTGTTGTTCTTTCTCTAATCATTAATGTATGAGATCCTCCGACTCTTTGACCTTTTCCAACTGGCTCGATTTGAGGGGACCCTCATCAATTAGTTTGAAAAGCATGGTCAACCTCCCTTCCATTTCTCTTATATTTCTTAGGTTATGAGCCATATATATTTGTAACCATTTTTTGGTAGAACTTTTGATCCTAGACAAATTTGCTGCAAATTTAGACATAAGATGGTCAGGCTTTGCAGGGTCTAACCTTCTCCACATTGAGGTCACCATTTATTTGAAATCTTCTTCTTCTAACCATTCATGAATTATCTTCAGACGCGTTGGAGGTGCTTTCGTTCCTGACTTCCATTGGAGGATGATTGGGCGATGGTCAAATATTCCTCCTTCCCCTATCAAATATTTGAAATGTAAACTAGACTCCATAAATGCCTCTGAGGATAAGAACATGTCTATACTTTTTACTATTACATCATTCCATGTTTTGAAGCTACACCAAGTTAGCATCAACTTAATCGGTTCAACATCTACTAGATGGGGGTCCTCTAGTAAAG